>DWPQ01001475.1:0-12204 GCA_018251795.1 Perichares adela | reverse complement strand
CGAAAATGACTGGTACACGCCTGGGATCAATTGCACGACCTCCCTGTTCGGGAGACCAACATTCAAACCACTATAGTAATGTACTAATTTTTCATGGCTTAATACTCGAAGACTATTTTTACTTGTGATCTAGTTTTCCTAGCAATACATGTGCGGGACTTCTACTTGTTACTTGGTCTATGGCAACGCATTCGTTCAGGCAATTCGTGAGTCTAGACGTGTGAACACACCTATGGTATTAGGATTATATTGCGGCGTTTGTTGGTGTCTGCTCTATGTTCAGGAATATAAATTGTGGATTTCGTTTGATCGGCTTCGACCTGTAGAGCTTTTTTACTTTACTGCGGTTATATAATATAGTTGCATATACTTTCACTATTGTTTTCTTTTTATTTTAAAAGTTTGGTACACGCAATGTTTTGGTAGCAATCGCTGTTTAGCGATAAGACCGCCTTTTGTGTAACGTTCTTTATTTCATTAATTTGTAAACAACCAACTGCTGTGCAAAATAAATAATAATTGTATTGTATTGTACTAAGAAACACAAAACTAGAAAGATTTCTTTATGGAACTATTTACTTCATTCTGAAATGTCCTTCAATAGATCCACAGTAGGACAATAAAATACGAGGAAAAACAATAATCGTAGAAATAATAAATATAATATATTCCATTGCTTTCGGTGAAGGAAAACATCATCAGATATATACGTATAAAATTTCATAAATATCAGTCAACCCGTTTCGGAGGAGTGCCATACTAACTAACACTGTGACACGAGAATTTTATATATATAGACCAGTAGAACCGACAGACTTTGTCCTGCCCGGAAAACCAGCGACTGTATCAGGGCAACAGTTTAATAGAACATTGTTGTATGTATCTCTTAAAACAATGAATTTCCTGGAAAAACTAAAACACAAATAAAAAAGAGTTTCCAATATTCATCCCAGCACCTTGAAAGTATTTCCATATAAAATTCCATCACAATCGGTTTAGCTGTTTGGCTGTGATCACGTCACAGACAGAGTTACTTTCGCTTTTATAACATTAATACTTTATATTTTATCGCGTTTTATAGCTGTGAGTTTTTCTCAAACATCCAATACATATCGACGCTTGAAAGGTTATTTTAGCTAAGCGATGTTGGAAGAACTTTAGAGCAGGGTGAAATGGGGTTGAACTAAAAAAAAATCATATGGATTTTATCGAAATGTTGCTGTAAGCATAGCGTCAGTGACAGCTATATGAGTGTGGAACGTAGACCAAACGACACAAAAACTATTCGAATGGAAAGTAGTTTTAGTATAGCAATTTTGTCGCTTAATAATGATTGCCCATCAAACGTCCATATGTTTATATCGTATTTGTAAAATTGTTCTTTTTAATATGATTTTTGTAAGCGTATGTCGGCGTTTGTCATCTACGAGAATTCGAATAATTTGACATTATTTTGTGGAAATCAATCTTTAACTAATCTATATCAATATTATAAAGAGGAAAGATTTGTTTGTTTGTTTTTTGTACCGAATAGGCTCCGAAACTACTGGACCGATTTTAATGAAATTTTTCATAAGGATAGCATAGAGCCTGAGAAAGAAAGGCTATTTTATATGGCAAATAATCACGTTTGCGAGATAGCTAGTTTTTCAATATACACGTTATTTGACATGCTAAAAAGTTTGACCGTGACCATGATGACCACAATCCATGTAACTGATTAGAAATATTAGCAAAATTTATTATAAGTATTAATATGATACTAAAATGTGTATGTACACAACGATGATTCAAGTTTAATCACATTTGAAGTTGTCCTCAAAGAACATAATTTGTTTGTTTTTAGACAAACTGCGTTGCGTCACGCTAACCATTGTACTCATGGTATAGTTATAAGTCGTTTAACCCTCTAACGACGACGCATTTCTGCTTGAGACTGTTTTTATTTAATAACTTTGATTTAGGTTTATGGGTTAGCGGACTAATGGGTTAAATAATGAAACTAGTAACAAAGCAATAATGCGTAGTGATATGAATTTTAGTCGTCTGTACTGAAGGCCTACGTTCTAAGTTAGCATGCACCACTATTTTCAAAGTTACGTATAGTGTTCGGCACGTAACTTGGCAAGGTTTCGGCGTAGTGGGGATAAGTTTGCGCATGTACACTTAATTACAAAAAAAGTGATCACTTGCGTTCCTTGTCAATATTTTATTGATACTGCCATAATTTATTTTTTAATTTTAAATAAATTTTTGATTGATTTTAATAAGTTTATTTGTTCAGTAAGTAATTTTGTTTATATTAATTTTAGAATACGAAAAATTATATTGTACGCCGTATGGCAGGACATAGCGATAAAAACAACACTTTGTCACCTTTAATTATTTACATGTCCACAATAAATATACTTTGACTTTGATTTTGACTATGAAATTTCATCGCAATCGGTTTAGTTTGGCCGTGATCACGTTACATACAGACGGCCGTAAGTATAGATTGATTCGCTGATCACCAAATTGATCATAATTTAATATTGGCCTCCTAATGCTAGGACGACTGAATCTGATTTTTTTTATTCCTATGTCTATTACTTTATCTTGGAGGATGTTAGAATAACGTGTTTAGGCTCTAACAAGTCATTCACTGTATTCTAATAAATTTACAAAAGATTTGATAGTAGAGACAACGGAAGACGGTCCTGAGTGGATTGTTCGACGTGGTCACGTTAGTTAGTAGAGTGGCCAAGCGCATTCCACCAAGTTGGATTACTCCTTTTAAGGAATGGTGGGGCGGGGGGATGGTTGTCAGTAGGCGGTCAGTTGACGATGACATTTTCATGAAAAAAAAACATTTTTCATATGTGCAATGAAGATATAATCTAAATGAGTCTGTTTGTATTTGAAAAATTGACCACTCAGATGGTTAAACTTAGTTACTACTAGCTGAGCTCGAGGTCTTGCCCGCGTGGAAATCAATGCGTCGCAAACTTTTTCCCGTGTGAATCCGAATCCCGCGGGATTTGTAAGATAAAAATTAGCCTCAGTTAATCCTTATTACATCAGATATCTCCCTGTGAAAGTCCCGTCATAATCGGTCCAACCGTTCCAGAGATTACCCGGAACAAACAGACAGACAGACAAAATTTTTAAAAACTGTTGTTTTGATATTATGTACCGTATATTCATACATATACAGTTAGTAAAAAGCGGTTATTTTAAGATTATAAACAGACACTCCAATTTTATTTAGTTGTATAGATGTATTTAGTTGTATTAATAGACTTTCTCCGAAATATCAAAGGCCACCCGCACGTGTGATGATATTAATTTTAATTTGTCCCACTTTTATGCGAAACTTCATAAAACAAAAAATCTATTAGAACTCCAATCATACATAGAAAAGTTATTATTAATGAGATAGTGAATTCGAATACATATTTATAAACTATAATTATTCATTCATTGATATTCATTGGATTGATTAAAATGTAATCTGGGTGTGTAAAAAAGGTGAATGTATATTAAAAATCTATGCCGTCCGCGGGACCATTGAATTAATATACTAGAGTAGGGGAGCCAGTTCAAAATGTGTTCATAGAAAATAAAGATAGCAAAAGAGGCGCCTCGTCTGTCTCTGTTTATTTGCGCGTATTATACAAAACTAAGTACGGGTCTCTCATCTTCCCTCTCTTTTTATTCGCTGTAGTCTTACTGCAAACTAGTGCCGCGCCATAAAATGGGGAACAAAAACAAATTGTACTTTATTTCTTTTTTACCGGTTATAGTACAACAATTTAATGATAACTTAGTCTTTTTAGTTTTAAAATTAATATCATCAGTTGTTTTGAAAACTTGACCTCAGTCTAGCAATATAAATAGTACCATAGAGTACGTAAGAGGTAAGTTCAATATTTCTACATTTAAAATGCAATCTAAGTATATATGGTAAAGTATGTATTTTGGTTTTTTTCCTACCCATTAATTATTCAGGCTCTTGAAATGAAAAATAAAGAAAGACGTTTGTTGTCATATTATCTATATGTCGATTATGATGTTCAAATCAATTAAATGGGATTAGCCGTAACACAAAATTGCATTTTTTTTAAATATTATGATTAAAATAAACTAACTAAAACATCGCCGTCTGCGGGCCGGACGTAGGTGAAATATAATTAAATCCTATTAGTACTGTTCATTTAAAAGAGTGAATTAAAACAGCAGATTTAGATATTTAAAAGTAATTTTAGAAACGGAACGAATCTTATTTATTTTATACTTTTGTGTTTAGTTCTTGTTTGTTGTTTATTTTTAGTTAAAATAGTGATTAATTTACAGTTGCAAAAAATGTAAAAGGGACATCTCAAAAATTATGTTCATTGATATTTCAATTAATTGAAACGGATCACATAGACAAACGTCAAATTCGATCATCAATGAATCAATCGTAAAATCGTTCGAATCTTTAAAATCTCGTTCAATTCGAATCGAAATTGATTTGAGGTTGTTTGATAATAGTGTTAAATGTCTAATTAATTTCTTCGTTTAGTGACTTGATTATGAGTTTTTAATGTAGGTATTGTGATTACAAAACGAGTGATACGTAAAAACTAAAGATGTTTCATCAATGAACTTGATCTTCAAAATGAATGACTTGTTAGTGGATAAAATAGCACAAAGTTGCTTGGATTGTTACAAAAGATTACCAAGGACTGGGAAGCCGGTCGAACATGAGTGGACAGTATTGTCGTGTATCGTGCAATATGAGAGTGAAAATGAAAAGTATGAGGTTGTATCGCTTGGTACTGGGTCCAAATGCATTGGAGCGACTAAAATGAGCGGAGCTGGTAACGTACTGAATGATAGCCACGCCGAAGTAATCGCAAGACGAGGCTTCTTAGTATACCTTTATCAAAACATAGAGAATACGCTCCAAAACAAAGCGTCAATATTTACGTTTGAAGATGGAATATTTAAACTGAAATCGGGAATTGATTTTATATTTTATTCATCGCAATTACCGTGTGGTGACGCTTCTATAATACCAAAAACAAGTGAGGACGAATATGGTGATGTGATTCAATCAAATAAACGTCCGGCACATAGTGATATATGTGATGTGGAGTGTAAGAAATCAAAGCTTGAAATGGTTGGTGACATCTATAGAACTGGTGCAAAGTGTTTACTTACAGCGGAACAGGATCCTAAAGAATCTGGTATCAATTATCATACTCTTGGACAAGTGAGAACAAAACCTGGTAGAGGAGATGAGACCTTATCCGTGTCTTGTAGTGATAAGTTAGCTAGATGGATCCATGTTGGTATTCATGGAGCTCTATTGGATATGTTGATGGCTGAACCAATTTACATCAAACATTTTATCTTCGGAGCTGGTGTACCATATTGCAATGAAGCCCTGGAAAGAGCCCTTTTAAATAGAAATGGTAGCTGTGTAATACATTTGGTGCCAACATTCCATCAGTCCTCAGTTTCATTTCCGAATAAAAGAAGTGAGTTGAATACTAGACCTGCGGCCACAAGCATAATTTGGATTAAAACGAGCAATGAGATTGGGTAAATATTACTTTGTAATTACATTTTATTTGTAATTTAATGTAAAACACATTGGATCAGTCGATAGCTCTTGAAGTCCTGAGCACAGTTCCATGCTGGGGTAGACATTTCTGTCACATTCAAGTCTGTTCTCTAAAGTGTAAATATTGTTGTTACTTGTAAGGTACTCAAAGTAAAATAATTATTTAACATACTTTGGTTACTAATTTAAAATAATGTAACATTAAGTAAATTGAAATAAAAACAATTTATTATGGAAGTTACTGCATTAAACCTAGTAATATTCCCATAGAGGAATGCATTATAAATCTTGTTATATCAAAGTTTGTGTGAGGAATATGAAATTACGTATAGATTAATATTTCTTAGTGTTTTTAATTATGGTTTGGTCTATACTTCTAAAGACTTCTACACAATTTAAAAAAAATTTTAACATGTCATTTTAATCTTCATAAAAACCGCAAATTGACCAAGCAGCCCATTAAATAATAACCAGATATTCTAAGTAAGGTATCCCTTAATCAAGTCACAGCCATTGCAGATTTTATGTGACAGATACATTTTTGTCCTTATGGTGGACAAGATGTGACAAGTGGACAAGTTTGTGATCAATTTCTGTGTATTAAAGCCAACTGCAACATAGGGAATCATAGTTCATGGGTGTATGTGTGTGTGCCAATAAAATTATATACCATCTGCTGTGCTGTCAAAGTTAATATTTTTCTGAAGTTTTTAAGAAGATAACATGTCTATTCATTGTTCTTGCAATACTTTTCCCATTCCTAGGTATGCTGGAAGAGATTTCTGTTAGAAATAAGTAGTACCCGTGTCTACAATTTCAATATTAAGTTTTTATTCTACTTTTATGTGTAACTATAAAATAAATAAAAAACAATTTTCGTTTTTTCTTTCAGTATATCAGAAGCTACCACACTTGGAGTGAAACTAGGATTGATCAAGAAACGTCACAACTTAGTGAGTGCTTATTTATGCATTTCCAAGTATAAACTATACCAGAAATTCCAGAAAATACTAGCAAATAACACAGACTTGAAATTAAGTATTTGTGGACATAGCACTCTTGAAACAATTTCATATAATGAAATGAAAAGTAAAGCCGAGAGGTATCGCACCAATTGGCAGAATGTGAAAGAAAACTTTTTCAAAACTTGGACCACTAAACCAGATATATGGAATTTTTGTGTAAATAACACATGAATTTTGATGTTATTTCAAAAGCTTTATTTTTCAGTTCAGTAACTGTTCTTTTAAAATGCAACTGCAGTTTGTGGGAGATCATTGTAGTGGATTTTATTAAATCTATTTTGTATATTTATTATACATTGGAAGCGTGTATTACTTTACAGTGTTTGTCAGGTATTTGTTAGGCCAGATAGAGCACATTTTTTGGGTAGAATAGAGTAAGAAGTAATTTTTTAACTATTTTAATTGTGGTATGTTTTTGTTAGTTACAATTGAGCACAGGTAAATTTAGTGTAGATAATCTTAATTGGAACATTTTTTTAAAGATTTTATTACTTGCCAGTGTGTGTATTTGCTGGTTGAGATTGAGCACAGATAGTTTTAGTGTGCACAATTTAAGTTAGAATATTATTTTAAATATTTTATGACTCCAGTGTGTGTTTATGTTTAGTCAAGGTCAAGGACGAATCAATTTTGCATAGACAATTTAAGTTAGAATATTAATTTAAAATAATTCAACTACATTTCTTAGGCAACATTGAGCACATACAAATTGAGAGTAAAAGTTGGAGTTACAATTTAATGTTTTACAATGTTGCCATATGTGTATTTTATGAGTGGTTTTAACGAATTATTTATGAGTACTTACGTTAACTTAGCTAACATATGAGGAATGAATCTGTATTTGTAATTATCTGGAACATGCTTACTTTTTGTAAGTTAATGCTAAACTACAACTCTATCTGATGGTTAGTGGATATGTAGTCCAGACTGGGAAAGTACGCTAGCTTAGTAAGAGTCTATTCACTCTTGTCCTGAAGACTTCTATATAATAGGGCAGGAACACAGACACAGGTAAAGTATACCAGTGCTTCGCAGTACGAGTTTTATTAATATGCCGGCGATTTCAGCTGCAGAGCTATTAGTGGATAATATTTTTAACGTGTATGGATAGTGTTTGTGTATGATGTTTTGCTGAAGAAACTGTACTGAAACCGAAACTGTACTATACCAAGTCCCAGAATTTTTCTATAGGTCTAAATGAATACAAATACCGGCCAAGTGCCAGTCTGTCTCGCGCACCGAGGGTTCTGTAAAAAATATGTGATGTAACTAAAATCGTAAGGTTTTCGGAATTTTTCCTTAAATGTTCTTTAAATATAAACATTGGTTCATGTCAAATTTCAGGATTCGAGGTCGACTGGAAAGTAAACCTTTATAGGTCTTGATTCCCTATTCACATTGATATTTTTGCGTAGTTAAATTTTGGTTACCGATTTGGTGGTCCAGGCATAATTTTTAAAATTTTGGTTTGTCCCTTAGACTATACGCTTGATTGATTGATTTAGATGATAATTGGCATATTTGTAAGGTGTAACTTATTTTATGAGTAATTCCAAACCTCAAGAAAAATCTATGGGATGGTACTATGACGTAGACGTATAAAAGGTGTGTGATGTTACTAGGATCTTGGACTTACTTCTTAGGAGCAGGAAGTATCTTCGTTTGGTCGAATAGTGCAATGAATGATTAGAATGAGGTGTCCAGAGATAATATTGTTTTTTGAAAATAATATTTTAAAAGCCAGGATTGATATTTTTATGTATAAAGTTAAAGTATACATATATTTATAAATTATTTATTCATATGAACTACATACACGTTTTTCCATTGCTAAAGCTTCAGAATGCTATCCCGGGCATAAATCTAGATAACAGTCGGGCATAAGACCGACCATTTTGATCTAGGTTTTCAGGCTCCTCATTCATGAATAATAAATGAATAAAATCTTATTTCGCAAACTCTCAAATATACCCATTCTCGTGGTTCTTTCTCGTATAAAGACAATACTTTCGATCTCTTTGACTTCGATTTTCAAGCCTTAAAGGTTAAATGGAAGAAATCACTTTAACTATAAAGGATTTTTTTAGGTCTTATTTAAATGTTATCTTAGGTATTTCTTCGGTATACAATAAATAGTATTTGTATTCTAAATTAAATTAACCTTTCGGATAAAATTCTTAGCGAAGTTTATTACGACAGCTGTGTGTTTTATAAAGCTATGCGATAGTAGCGATATGCGTAATATTGTTTTGTGTGTGAAGTAAAGGTTAGTATGTAATTATAGATGGCAGCAACCCATATCTCCACACCGAATGAAGCTTGCAGCATATTTCTCCACGCTGCTCCAATGTATATAGGTAAAGTTGTAGTCGTAGGTCAGTTGTCAGTAATTGATTAGTCGTGTACGTCTTCTTTACCAACATCATGTTACTTTCATATTTCATAAAAGTGTATCCATCCTTTTTACGTTGCTATCCTGGGCCGGTTTCAGGATGACATAAATGACAAATTGATGACTTTGTCATTTTGATGTTATCTAATTTTGTCATCCCTAACAAATTGTATATTGTCTATGTTCCCTGGTGTAACATACGGTAGTTATTATAACGTTAGTATAACGATACGTCACTGCCAAAAAGCTGTAACAGCTACTCATTGATTTTTATATGTATTTAATGAATTTATTTTAATAATATGTATTTAGTATTTTATACTCATCGACATGTCATATTTTGTACTGAATATTTACATATTTTTGGTATAATAATTATGTATTAAACTTTACTCTGTCTTATATAAGTACACCAACAATTGTATTTTAATTAAATGAATCAAATATATCAAATTAATTCAGGAATTATAATAAGGTATTTTAATGTAAATAAACATGATAAGTGCTGCATTATATCAAATCCAACGTGCCTGTTAAATTATTTCCCTAGAGGCTGCCATTAGTCGAAATTCAAGGTCGCCCTTGAATTGTTCATTAATTAAATAAAATGAATATATTTTTTTATACTTAAATATGGGTTGACGTCTAAGTACCCGTGGTTTTTTTTTACAATTCATTAAATAGCCGAGCTGAGTCCTGTATGTTGAATAGCAGAGTATATTTTTATGTGTTGAACATAGAGTTCTGCTTTTACCGTTTGGCTATTGAATAGCTGAGTCGAGTCGTTCCATCTGATAAACATACAGTTCTTCGTTCAGTTTTTGACTATCGAATAGCTGAGTTGAGTCCTTCTATATGTTGAACATCGAGATCCGCGTTCATCGTTTGGCTATTGAATAGCTGAGTCGAGTCCTTCTATCTTTTAAATATCCAGTTCTGCGTTCAGTTTTTGGCTATTGAATAGCTGAGTGAGTCCTTCTATTAGTTGAACATCGAGATCCGCGTTCAACGTTTGGCTATTGAATAGCTAAGTCGAGTCCTTCCAGAAGACGGATCCAGTTCCGTAACTATCAGATTTGTGCAAATTAACAGTACTTAAAGATTTTTGAAGTTTCTATACATGTCTAATAATGTACTGATGTTGGTGCTAACAATTCTAATGCTTCAATAGGCGAAATTTTTGAAGAAACATCCTGGAAAATAACCACATGCCAGCAGAAAAATTGGGTTCACTAATTATCTTTATTAACCTACAAAGAATTCAATATAGATAGCACAAAAATATTTGCTTCGCAGTGACTTATTGAGATAATTTAAAAAAAAAGTTTTATATTATGATTTTTGTATTTTGGGAACGCAATACTTGCATCTAATATTTTTTACTGTCAACAAATAAAAGATGAATGTATGTTCTAAAACTTATGGATAAGAAAACAAAGTATACATTCGGGTAGAACAAAACAATGACGAAAATATTTAATGACATGGATGATGTTCAAATTAAAAAGAAAGGGGAATTTAGTTGGCATCTTAATGATTGTTGTATAATTTAGTGTTTAAATATAAGTATAAGACACGTTTATATTATATTTAAATACTAGCTGTGCTCGCGCCTTTGTCCGCGTGGAAATCAATGCGTCGCAAAGTTTTTCCCGCGTAAATTCGAATCCCGCGGAATTTCTAAGTAGCCTAAGCTACTCCTTATTATATCAGCTATCTTCCAGTGAAAGTCTCGTCAAAATTCGGAACAAACGGACTGACAGGATTTTAAAAACTGTTGTATTGGTATATCTACCGTCTATACAAACATATGCGTTCAGTAAAAAGCTTTTTAATTTAATATTACTGACACACTCCAAATTTATTTAGTTGTATAGATGCCAAATGAAAATGACAATGAATGTGCAGTGGACTGGATTTTTACATGTTTTCGATGAGCAAATTCGCTTGTATAATGCGACTTGGAACCAGAAATCTGGCGACTAAAGCGTGGGCGATTTTTCCTCACTGCTACGCTTTTATTTTGACAAACCGGGTCTTTTTTTTTGGGCCAGTGAGACAACTAAAAAGTGGGACAGTCCCGCTCAAAGCTGAGCGTGTGGTCACGTTAACTATACGTATTTGTACATAAAATTACGTCCTACTGCAATACAAATATTACAAATTACGTGACAAACTTAATAAAGCTTCTGAGAGCGTGCGGCTGTTAGGCGTTTCAATCGGTTTTAGTAAATCTTGAGATTTATCTGTACGCCCACGTAGGATTCCGCACTTAATCCCGGAAAGGAGGCAGTAAACAATGAGCCTGACTGGTCATGAGAGGATGCGTATCAGTTATTAAATGGGTACAACGGCATTGAACAAGTGGTTCAAATTTAGGTCATAATAACCCGTTTGAATTTTCCACTGTTACGCTAATCTTCTCAAATTGAGAATTTAAGGGTACAGTCTCAGGTTTGTTGTTTGTGATAAATAATACGGTTTCCGTTAAATAATATAAGCCACCACATCATAATAGGGGTTCCCACTGAAAACAAGTAGCTATGTTCCATGCTCATTTTATGGTACAAGCTAAGGCTGAACCGGTTCCATCGCCTGTTTAAAATTACACTTATTATGTTCTTTAAATGGATAAGTTTTCATCATTATTATGCAGTGTATATTGAAAGTAAAAATAAACGTTCTATCTCTTTCTTTCTTTCTTCGTTTCGTTTTTACTGAAAGTAAAAGACACATGAATGTATTTAAATGTATAATTATTATTAGTAATAAGTTAAATAAAAAGTCATACGTAATATTACTTTTATAGCACAGTGTGAAAAAAAACACATTTTACGCATGGTCGCAACCGTGCGCGGGTGTTTATCACACTGTGCTATAAAATAATAAACGATACTTGTGACCTACGTGGTCTATCATTGCACTACGTTTAGCACTAGCTAACTGCACTCCGTGCAATGATGGACCACTTAGGTCGCTCGTATCGTAATATAGGTACTATTTTCTTTCTCTTTCCGCCAGCAATATACATAGCTTGTTTTCTAATGTGTGAATGAAAGAGAATATTACAGTTCGTCTAGAGCTATCTCTGTCTACGCCCCAACAGTCATACATAGCTATAGTCGTATTTTTAATTAGACGAAGCTACCTGACAGTAGCTAATGTCACTTTGTAAAATAATGTTGCCCTATTTA
>DWPQ01001474.1:0-12205 GCA_018251795.1 Perichares adela | reverse complement strand
TTCATCTGTAAATTCAGATTTTATGTTAATAAATACTTTAGTAAGAGAGTTATTTAAAAATTCACATGTTTGCTATGCGCGGTAAAACAGACCCTATCCTATCCTAATGCCTGTTATGCTTTAAATATATATGCAAGTCGCCTTATCAACTTATTCACGCATGGTACGCATATAAAGTGGACAGTGGTAAAGTAATTCAATGCTATGTTATTTTAAAAATAGATAGTTAAGATAATAATATTCTCAACTTAAATTATTTGTTGATGTCTGCATAGCGGACTAGTTACTATAAACAATAATTTATTGTTCGTAATTTAACATTCCAAGGATATTTGTTTCATAAGTAGCCAATTTGATTTTGACAGTATTTAGAATTTTGTGATTGATTTAATTATAGCAATCCTGTACCTTGAATTTTATTACGATGTTATCTTTGTTTTAATTAACATTAACATGTGGATGTGATATTAATACATGGATACATGTAGGGCAATTGTATTTGATACCAAATAGGAGATGCATTTGGTACCTCCTTATTTTAATGGTAAAGTAAGTTGGGTATTATAAGGTAGATGTTGTGGACCTTTTCCATACTATTGTCGACGAATGTATTTTATGTTAATTATCCGTTACTAAAAAGGAACTTAGATAATACTGTCACCGTGTTAACTTACTTATTTAAACTAAAGTAAGTAGAAGATATGAATATTGTATAACGAGTACCAAATATAATCTTTAAGGTCCGTTAGCTAGATTAATGCGGACCTAATATTTAATGTAGAATCTCCAGCAATATTTTTTTTAATAATTGTAAACATTATATTTTAATCACTTATATTCTTAATTTTACTTAATTGCTGTGATTCTAGACAACAAAATATTAACGTCTACTTCTTGTAAGAAATTGTTATGATATAAGCTGAATCGATGTAAGAAGTAATGTATTTTTGTAGAGGGCAACAGAATAAAATTTATACTTCGGAAATTTTGGGTTTTTATTCTCGAACTCATTTTAATTTGAAGGAGGATGATGTGTTTAAAATGGAGTCAGGATTGTAATATGGGGTGGTTTTTTGTGAGAAGATTATAGCTTGCGGGAAAAGTGATGGTTCTGTGGTTGTTGAGTGGCAATCTTTACACTATCAGCGAGACGCCTTCGGGCCGATTGCCGTGTGTGAACGACCGCGCGTCAATACTAATATTTGTTTTCGCCCCGAAGAGAAGTTTTTGCACTGGTCGAACATTTATCACGTAACAAGTATGCTGACGTGTTATTAGGATGGGTGCGAGAGTTTAAACGCAGGTGAAACTGATCCGACGTTTCGGGCCGCTAATGTAGTTTTGCGGTTATTACTAATGCAGACCTTGTTTTTTGGTGTTCCAAAATTATAACGTTTACATTTTGTTGTTTAAGAAAATGCATCTGCGATTATTTGTGCACTGAACCGTAGAAGTTATTTTAATTCTTAATTTTGGACTATGGTCACTTTATAAGTTTTGCTTGTAGATAAATGACGCCATATGTTTTTTTTTATACGGAAGGTGGGTAAGGGCGTCTATCCCCATTTCCCAATCCTTAACTCCAAGTCCACCTCCTTGGCTTGTTCTGTACCCTCGTGAGTACCTAACTGTAGAGGTGACTGCCGTTGTCTCGCGAATTACTTCTCAACTAATCTCGACCTAACTCGTGGATGACGGTAAAAAAATTATGCTTCTAAAAACGAACGATGTAATTATATGCGAGCGGTAACAATTTGGTAAGCACACGGCGCCCATCTTTTTCGTTTGCAGTCTGTGAAATAGGTAGTACCAATTCTCAGAAATGTTAGATATTTATTATATTTTAACGTTTTTACTGTTGCAATTGCCATTGAATTTATGTAACCATCACGTTATTGCCTTTTGCAAATCGGCGAACAACGAAGAGCCGTTTAAAAAAGAAAGTTACCTCACACTAACACGACGTAAACCTTTCTCCGACTGTAAAGTTGTGAATAAAAAGTTATTGACAAAAGCCGGCGAAATGTCGAACCCTTGCAATTAGTTATCCAGTTAACAAAGCACATTTTTCCCGCCAACCGCTCGTGTTTGCTAAATATTTTTGTTGTTATTGTACTTTTGTCAATTCCGCTTCAACCCGTCGACGTTGTACAGACACAGTTACTTTTTAAAAAGGATATTTTACGAGCCGCCAAAGGCTACTAATAAAGTTTAATGACCAACGTGTTTATGACGAAGTTTAACAATGTTTCAGAATACTTGTCTGTTGCGATCTTTATTATTTTGTTAAGCATCTACTTTGTTGGTTGTGTCAAAAGAAAGTACCTATGTGTTAAAGTTGGGGTAAGGAACAAACCCTTGCTTTGTTTCTTTAATAGTTTGGTTTCTGTCGATTAACTTGCCAAGCTTATTATGTAAAAATATATATATTTACATGAGGTGCTTGCGTGTATTCCTACAGAACTTTATCACAGAACATTAAATTTGACCTGTTATCTGCCCAATCTTCTAATCACTTGATTTATAATGCCCCGAATTAGAACTTACAATAGGATCGTGTTGTACATACTTGAAACTAAAATAATAGTTATGGGAAAAGTCATTCACGCCAGTGCATAGAAAATAATAGTGCACAGAAATGTGCTGTTCTCACATTTGGGCTAGACTTGATCAACTTGACTCTTAGTCAAGTGGATTACTTACTACTAGCTTACTAGTGTAGGACTCAATACCCCATAGCGAATCGTCCTTATTCACGATGGTACGCGGCCACACGCACCGTCGTCATTCTCAGGGCTGCTACTGGACAAAAATAGTAATATAATAAGTAATGACTGTATATTTGTCATCACTTCATATATATTTGTCATTAATTCATATACCTATATTTATTTTTCTTTTACCTTTGCTTTTCTGTCATATACCAGTATATGATTTAGGTGTAGATTACAAATATGTAGAGGTATATTCTTATCTCAGTTAAATAACTATTGGACCTTTCTGTACGTCTGATACATCTATGGATGAACATGTCCTGGGTTACGTGTTGTGGCTCACCTGTTCTAGCGGTGACATGGCCATTCTCCTTGGGCATGCCACCGCTTGATAGATAGGATTATCCGGTATACCTAGAGTATATAGATTAATAATAATTAATTTTGTATATTAATACCCAAAAGTATTTGAACTACATAGTTAGTTTATGAAATTCGAGTTAGACAATTTAGTCTTCGTTTTGATTCTATATTTAAACTGTACCTACCATCTATGGATAAAATGTTTTCTTTTTTTTTTGTAGAAACAACTCTGAGGACATAATCTGTCAATTGTTCGCACATAATCAGTTGCACCAGCCAGTTCCTAAGCAAATGGGGATTTGTATTTTTTTTTAATACTTACCAATTTAAATGTCTTTGTATCTTGTAAGTTAAGAATATTCTAATGTTTTTTTATGACAATGTACATATACTTGCATCATAAAACGATTATATAATTGTTAAATAATTTTACCTTAAATATATGTTGTAACATAATATCAAGATAGTCGCGTCATCAAAATAGCGGGAACGGAATTCTCAGCAATATTCATGTCAGAGATTTCAGATGTCAAGCATAGTGAGGGTGTCAAAATCTGAGCAAATGTGTTTATGCAAATTACGGACTCCATTAACACTGCCTTCTCTAGCGAGTTGCCGTGCGTACGTGTTTGTTGTATAAATATCAAATGGCGTTTGCCGGCAACATAATAATATAAATATACATATATGACTCTTCTTTTAGGTTTCATTGTAAATGTAATTTCATCACCTCCGTTTGTACATTCCCAAGCTATAACTAACTAAATTAAGATTTCATACGGCAGTTTAAAATGAACAACAATTTTTTGTAATGTAAAGTTATTTAGCAATGTATCTGTGATTAGAGAGTGAGAGACTATCCATTCTTGAATCCAAGTCAACCTCACTTGTAGGTGATGCATCATGTTGACTACGCTATGGCGCTAGTTCTTTCAATTGGAAGTCGCAGGGGTCTGTACCACCCGGTTTCATCCTGAAGGGATTTTTTATGGTACGAGGGTTTTTAACCTACCTGACTTACTTAATTGGCTTGTAATCCTTCTTCTAGAATTAGCCATGATTTCTTTCGACGTATTACGGTTCCAATATGGAAGAACCAGCGATAAACGATCCTCCTCTTCTTGATGGTCATCCGATTATCGATGGCAGTGACCGCTTCCCACCAGATGGGCCGTTTGCTCATTCGTCGGTTCTTGAAATAAAAAATGACTAAGTAGCAAATGCCTTTATCTTTAATGTATAATTTATTTTCCTTCGTGTTATTTAATCAATCAATAGTATTAAAAATTGTATAAGGCTTATTATATACTAGCTGTGCCCGTGGCTTCTCCCACGTGGAAAAATTTTTTAACATTCATCGTTATATTTCAGTCAATTGACTTATAATCGTAATGCACTATTACCTCCTTCTCAAAGTATTGCATTTAATAAAAACCGTACAAAAGTATGTTCATGAGGGGACTTTGTTTTATAATAAGTATAGATAGATAATGTAAGATTATAATCTTTGAAATCCATATATAATTTTAACAAGAAAAAACATTGTAAATTGCAACGTATCACGTTTAGTGTAATCTACCCAACTATAGGAATGAGAAGAATGTGTAATGCCAAGTGGATTTACCCTGAGGCCGCAAATATGCGTGCAATCTGAATTTGATACCTCGGATGACTCGACGCGGTCGCTCAGAGGCCTCCGTCAATCCTAACTATTTAGCTTCAGTCCATGTCTCACATATTTTGGCTGGTTCTACTAAAATGGAGAACTTAGTTCTGATATAAGTTTGATATCGTTAAATCATATTTTTATTGCAAAAGGGTTAGCTAATAATAATATGTCCTGGTTCAACAACCAACACATATTATTCTTAATAGTTGATTTACATATATTCGCTTTTAATATAAATTCCTAATATCCCGATATTTATTTTTACAAAGTGTGGCCAAAATTTAAAGTTAGTTTCCTACTTGAGATACCAGGGTTGGTTGGACTAAAATTATAATTCTGTATGTGCACGTTTAAAATAGTAATGAATTACTGTGGCGCTGGAAATTACGAGAAAACCAGAGAGTTCTCCATAATCAAAGGCAAGTTAGTGTGCTGGTGAGTTTCTTTCGTCGTTTCTTCTAATCCATGATTAAGCACCTTTCCGAAACAGTAGTAAGAGTAAAAATTTACGTGCATAAGGTGACACCCATATGAATAAATAATTTTGAATTTGAATTTAACATTAATTTAACCTCCCTAGTGAGCTATGGTTTTCAGTGGTTATGGTTAGTAAATTCGATTTTACAATATCGGATATATCAATATTTCCAATTCAGCAATATCCAATAATCTGTTCGAACTATCTATATAGGGTTGCTATGGATTTTTCTGTATTGAGATGCGGGCTGGTTCCCGGTAGGTGTTTGCTCTCAAATCAGTCGTTTAAATAAAACTGTTTCTTTTTTTCCTGCCTCTGAAAATTGAATTCTCGTCGCTCCTGGAAATACATTTAGTGACGTTTACTTTATTCATTCTATGGCTTGTTTTTCGCAGGTAATGGTTTAGAGCCGACTGCGATAATTGCAATGTAAAACATTTTATACAAGTTATCTAAATTGCAAAATAAAGCATTACGTTTGATTGCTGATATACATTTTTATATACTTAATTTAACAACAAATTTAAACTTACAAAACTAGCAAAGAAGTTAGTACCACCAAATTATTCGATAAATTAAGTAACTTAATAATAATAATTTGCCCACGAATATATTCAAAGAGATTTTTGTACATGTCACCAAAAAGTGCCATTATTTTATTAAAACGACCTAACGTTTGTACTAAAACAAAAAAATACAAAGTGCTTTTAGAGCGTGCATATGATTAGGCAGTGACACCGAAAGAGCTCGATATCAAAGAGCACGGTAACAAACAATTTTTAAAAATCTGTCCATAGCGCTTTTCATGTTCAAGGCAAAGGGAGTTTTTTCTAACGGGAAAAACCATATGTAATGTCACTTTGTGTAAAGTGACACTCAGACAGTGAAGAGCCTTTGTTCGAAAGCTTTTTATATTTATAAAACGTTTTAATTTTTGGTTAAAAGAACATATAAGTTTATTATAAAATATGTAACTAAGCACCTAGTACGTCCTTGTTACGTACATTCTATCTTACGCGAGACGGCGGTAATGCCAGCTAATGAAATTTATTCACAAATTGAGAAAATCACCACAAGATGATAAGACACGAAGGACAATTTGTGCCGCTGTCAACTTCCTTCTGCATCTTTATCTTGTGAGATAAATTCTAAGATACGTAATAATACATAATGAGATTCAAAGAAGACCGTTTAACATGGCGATAAATTTATTAAATTTGAGCTCTTTCAACGGGCGACATTTTTCAGGAATTCAGTGAGAATTTTATTGTTTGAAGATATCCACTATGAATAGTGTTAGGCTTTGCTAGCTGATCCCTATAATGTTTGCAGGTGTTTTGTATGTGAAGAATTTTAGGAAAGTTCTAAATTTAAAATTTGCATTCAAAATTGTAAAAAATTTAATTGAATTTTGTTGAAGGAAAATTGACATAGTTTCAATTAAGAACCCACTACCCATGCGTTGTAGTGACTAACGTCAATTCCATGCAATCGGCACTTCAAACGTATCTATTACAGACATACAGCGATAACTGAGAAACAGCATTCATAAGTCACTAAAATGCTGACCCCAGCCAAACTGACAATCAAGCCCTAGTTTCGACAATGTCAGGGCAAATGGAAGTTTACCTATATATATGTTAATAGTCCTAACGATGGAGAAAGATCAGCACGGTTCAAAGCAAAGATATCGATTAGTTTAAATGAAACCAGCCGAACCATTCATGAATATGAATAAGCAAACAAAGAATGCTTTTATAACCACAAACTTTAACATTATCCATTCTGTTCTTTAACCACGAACGAACAAGAACTGCCAAATAAAAAATCCTATCAATCGTAGAACTAATTTCGTCTTGATAATCGCAATAAAGCAACAAAATAGCAATTTGCCCGACCATAAAAATAATTGAGTTCAAACTGCGTTGAGGCAATAAAAAGCGTGAAAGCAGGCCCAATAACCTTTAGTGGGGGAGACGTGGGAAAAGCGGCACCTGCTAAATAGTGAGGAATAGTGAGAAGGGCTATTAGGTGCCCACACTACGTGAGCCAATGTAACGACCTACGCCATTTTAGATGCTCCATTACTTACTTTTTTCCAAAACGGATAATTGCCAGGCTTTCTTCTTTGTTTTTATATTATTTTTAAACAAAAACAAAACTATACAGATCCAAAAGGTATAAAAAAATATATAGTTGTATGTATTAGAAAATTGATTCCATTCTGATGATGATGTTTGTTGTGGTTAGTATTTCTTCGAAGTATTGAAATAGCTAACGCACAACGGCAAGGCTGCAGCAACTTATAACGTGTATCAGTTCTCTCCGCCCTAATTAAATCTTAAATACGTTTGGGGTATAAGGAGCTTCAGCTATCCCCGAGTCCAAGCCAACTTCATCTGCACGTGGTGTACAGGGTTGAACAACGGGCGAAGCTATGCCACCGAGTTCTTTCAGTTGGAGGTTATAGGGTTTCTAAAATCACATATCATACAAACGGTACTTGTTTATATTTGTTTATGATTTTTGCTATCCTTACTTAGCGTACCACTCTCTTAGAATCAACCTAGACTCAAGTGCTGAAGTGTCAGTATTAAAATGGTTCCCTGCTCCCTGATTGACCAACAACGCATCGTTGATGCCATTATTATTCTGAACGCCTATGCTCTATGACAATCAGGTACCCTGTTTGGCTCTTCTGTTGTATGTTGATGTAAACTATTGTTATACTATTATAAGTGAGGTACCTCGCATACGACACAATATTGTGTTCCCGTAGGTGTATGAAGTTTGAAAATAAGCACTTGGCTAGCGTAGGTTATGGCTTTAAATATGGGAGAAGACCCGAGCCCAACGGAGGGTCAATTATGAGCTATCATGCTGATGATACCACAATAATTTCAAACGCGGTCAGTACTTATAGGCATTAAATTAGTTAGTTATTAGTTAATTAGTACATATTAGTATTAAATGGGATAACTAGCTCTATTAGAATGACCGATCGAAAACAACTCTATGACATAGTTTCACATTCTGTGCTTGTTAATACAAGCATTTCATTAGTTTTCCGAGTAAAATTGTGGTAAAACTTTATTAGAACTCTACAACTCTACACGGATTATCGTCTCCAATTTGTAGTTACATAAGATTATTAATTGAAACTTTAAGTTACCTATAAGTAACTTAAATTATACTGTTAATATTGTTTGAATTAATAATAAAGAGAGAGAAATAAAAATAATGCTTGTATTTAAAAAATGATGATCATGCACAGACATGATGATGCACGCAATAATCATTAGTGAAAAGCATTTACTGTATTTTTAAAAGGTCAGTTTCTGTTGTTATTTTCACTGCACTTTATTTAAAACAATTTATTACAGGTTCACTTACACAATAAGCTAATAAGCTAACGTTCTACTTAAAGTCAGTAACTCTTTCCTATGGATGTCCGTGATAATGACATCAATCAAGAGTCATTGGTCAAGAAAACGGCGGAATATTCGCTTATTAGTGACTCTAATACTGCGAACAAAATAGGTAATACAGTTGATTTTTGAAGGAGGGTAGTAAGTTAAGCATAAGCCAGTAAGAACGCCTGCAAAGTCAGATAAAAAAACCACTATGTGGATTTCTGTTCTTTTCAATATACGTTAAATATCTTATCATGTTTTGAAAGAAACCACCGAAATCATAAAGTTACATCTAAATATATTACGTAGTGTAAAATAAGTATTAGGAGATTGGCTAGATGGACTAGATAGATGTAAAATGCTATCCTTATTAACCTATCCGTAAAAATCTAAGTTCAGACAAATGCACTGTACTCGGTAGAAAATGAAGACTAGTGTTGAGGGCATCTTTACAACACGCTTGGGAGCCGGTAACCGTGAGTTATGGCGGCATTCTCTCCTCCCTTATGAGGAAATACGACAGTTTCAGCTCCGAGATGGTGAGGTCGACGCAATGATTGCCCAAACATAAGCTGGGCTAGGCTCCGTAACTTCGACTTAACACTTACTTACTCTTCCAGTTTCTTACTCTATAAAATGCTATAAAAGTGAGCAGTACTTTTTAGAAGCTATTTTTATTTAACATCATACTGTTATAATTATCGAAATAATGTACATAACGGGCAGTTTTAGGTATGCTACATAAAGTTAGTTAACTTCATGTGTCTATACTAATATTATAAAAAGGAAAGATTTGATTGTTTGTTTATTTGTAACGTATAGGCTCCGAAATCATTGGACCGATTTTAATGAAATTTGGCATAGAGATAGTAAAGAGCCTGAGAAAGAACATACGCTATTTTATATGGCAAACACAACGTTCGCGGGATCAGCTATATTTGATAAAGTGATCAATGACTTTCGTTATAAACGTCTGTTTGCTACACCTTTTTATTTTCAAATATTCATGTATACTAGCAAAGGATTCCGTATAGTGTGTAGGTGGATGAAAGACTGAACCGAGACCCGTTCTAATAATAACATGATCATTACGAATTTGTACAGATTCAATAATATTTTCCATAATTTAAAAAGTTTTTAAATTTGGCATTCTTGCTTATTTTCATTTCATCACAATGTTGTTTAGCTAAGAAGCTTATAGTACTTGGTTTATACGCGGCTTTAATAATCAATGCAGGATGGGTATTAATTACCAATTAAGATTTCAAACAAACCTATTTGGTAATAGTAGATGGTACGTACAGAAAATAATCATACATAATGAAAATTCGAATATCGTCCACAAACGCAAGTAATTAACGCGGTTTCATTGATTGAACAAAGACCTTCATAGTGCCTCTATTATTATTTACTATTCCTCAACTAACGGGTTAGAACATCAAAGTAAATTACAGAATTCAAATAATGTTGATCAAATTGCCACAAACACGCATGTTATTTCGAAGGATGTAAATTTTGTAGATTATAACAATTTATCAGGGATATAGCGTTACACAATTATGGTAAGCGATATAAACTATGTATTAATTTGGGAAGAGAAAACATAGTATCTCTTTTTTTGTGCACGGAGGATTGTGAAATATCTTATAGTTAAAGTTTATATGAAGAAAGAGAGTAGAAACCAAAAAAATATATATAATATGTGATACAAATACAAGAAATTAAATAGAACATTAATTATTCACGTTCAAACTGACGCTATAATAAAAAAAGTTATATTAGGTTAATATTATTACGGTCCAACAGAATTTAATCGAATAATATTAAAAATTTACATACACTCTTTGACAAAACAACCTCAATTTTGTAAACTAAAAATATAAATATAAATGTTTATTAATACTCGTTAATAAATACGATAATTAAGTTACCTACGATATTTCTTAATCATGAGTTCTGTTGTAGATGCTTCCGATATGATATGATTTCACGACAGCGAATCGTGTAAGGCCAGATCTCTACCAAGGTTCAGATACATAATATGTTGTATTACGGTATGTTTACGAAATTACTCAATGTGTTTTTTTAGTTTACACTATATAGATTAACATTAAAAGTGGAAAATTCCATTCACTTAAGATAACAAAAGACGATCGATCACCGGAGGTTTTCTAGGAATATAAAAGGGCAATGTTGTCGTAAATAGGTACCTGAGCGACGAGCAACGTTCAGAAAAAACAATATCGCGTTCAATGTCTTTAGTCTATCGAATACAAGTCAATGACGGGCTTTGAAAAAGTCTCACGTAATATGTAAATCGTTCAGGTCGCGATGTATCCCGACTGTCAAAAACATCCAGCGTCGAGAAATAGATCTTACAACGATTCCTTTCAATGATGACTTGGTTTTAAAGTAATGGCTAAAACTTTTCTTTCTACGTTCCTTTTAGCAACAATTTTGGAATTATATATATTCTAATCATACATATAAAATAGACATTTAATGAAACCTTGATTATACTAGTTTTGAAATTGTTAAAAATACGTAACTACCTAAATCATACACAGTTGTTATTTTTCGACATATCAATACATGCACTTCTCTGTCGAATTTTTAAAAGTATTTACTATAGAACCAAAGAACAGGGGCGTAATTTAAATAGACTGGACGTGTTCCGTCATTAAAAAAACAATTAATCTTGATCATTATCAAGATCAAAATGTCATTTAATTACCATTTTCAGTATTTGGTTAAACTAATCAACTAGCTTAAATAAAGGTTGTGGTTTTAAAACGGTTTAACGTGACTGTAACTTCCTGAAATCTTGGCCTGGCGTTGACAAAATTGATAATTTAAAAAAAAGCTAGACATTGTCTGGCCTTAGGTACTAGAAAATGTAAACAAAAAAAAAATTAACGAACTAGCTTTTGTTGTTAAATTTTTATCCAAATGTTGCTTAATAGCGTTACGTTGTCGCGCGAATCTCGGACGCGATTGTTTAAATATGCAGCGTGTCATGCCGGTGACGTACTCGTAATATTACAAGGCATGCCCTTTAGCATAATAAAACGAGCATCGCTCCGGGCTCCGCATTAAACTGCGCTAACGAGGTGTGCACAAAATCAAACGACACTCATTAAAGGTATGCCGTCTGGCCTGCTTCGAACGTTTCTCCAGTCTTCTTGTACCCTTTTACTTGCATTAATTCTAAAATCGATACAAGTTTTACAATTCTAAAGTATACACGTATTACTTACTACGTATTTTTATGTACGTACTAGCTGACCCCGCAAATGTTGTTTCGTTTGTGTTGTTTTGTAAAAAATAGGGGTTGGTGATAAAAAAGTGAAAATTTAGGGATTTATGTATTTTTTGGTGCAACGCCATAAAAAATGATTAAAAGAATTTATCTATAAAATAAAATAAAAAATGCTGGGCGTTGGCCTCCTTTATAATTTACGGGTATGAAAAATAGTTTACAACCTATTCTCAGATCAATGTATATATGTATATAAAATTATATAAAATTTCATAAAAATCGGTCAAGCCGTTTCGAAGGAGTTTGGCA
>DWPQ01001473.1:0-12205 GCA_018251795.1 Perichares adela | reverse complement strand
ATTCAGCGAACCAATCACGCGCAGCGCCTGAATCACGGTGACGATGTTTTCCTGATCATCTGTATATATAGCAGTTCAGTGGTTTAAGTTAACCGTAGGTTTATATGCCAATAGGAGATAGAGATACCATAGAAATTTGGTGCAGGACGTGTAGTAAGGCTAAAAAGGCATTAAGAATACTGCTGCATCAACCTTCCTCTTTCATAATTTTGACAGTTGGGCTCTCAATAGCATTGGCTCAAGTCACACATCCGATAATTGTCCTACTGTTGAGCTCTATTTCCTGTCAGCATGAGATGTTCGCATATTCTAATGTGTTAGTTTATGTCATATTCCAGAATATTTTGGAGATCAAAATAATGCATGTTTTTGTACAATGCTCTTCGTTATAGGTAAAAGTAGTAACTACTTTCATAAACACACGACGATTTCTTAAAATTGTACAGCATTTTGACATAGGACTCCCAAGGAGTTTGAATGTAGTTTTTTTTATATTTGTGTTGAATTTTTTCCTTCATAAGGAGCAGAATGCACCAACGAATACAATTGTAACGTTTTTAACCTTCAACTCTCACTTGATTATTTTTGTTACAGACTGTGATCCTCCTGGCAACAGTTTTCATGTCTTTCCTGTGCGGCGGCATATTGTGGTTGATGGTAGAAGCACCGCTAGGGGGCGTCACCAAAGCGATCATGGGTGGCGGGGGTGCGAGAAGAAAATATGACGTAGAGAATAAATAAGTTGTATTTGAATGCGTTTTATTAAGTAGAAAGTCTCTTGTATGAGATGCTTCTCGCTGTTACCATTAAGAGCAGCCGATGAAATGGCCACTGTCGCAAAGACACATAAATTGCAGGGCTATGCCACTTTAAATAAAGTCTATTGTGAGATGTAACTGTCGATTGGGTCAACCTCCCCTCACATCTGCTGCACCCTCCTGAACAAGACGGTCTATAAGGTTCTGTATGTACCACCCGTTTTAATCACGACAATACTCTTTCATAAGGTTTTCCACGGCTTGGCTTCTATATTTAGCTTAGCGTTCTCGCCGTACAATTTACTTTAGAACGATTTTTACGTTACGGTTATAGAATTATGTTTCAAAGTTAATGTATGAAGTAGCTACATATAGCTCGCAACACAGGATGTGGTTACTTATGCTTACATATATACAGGAGATGATAGCGTTCCGGATCTCTGGCCCGACACGGATGTCGATTGTTATCTATACGATCGTGTTATTATTGTAAAAATTAAGCGTAGTACACGGCGTTATGTTTTGTTTACTGCCAAATATACGGATATCGTTATCATGTATTGATAAACAGAATCCTTATGTTACTGGTGTAATCAGACAGTAGACACAACAGCCATTGATGACGGCATTTCCTGCATTCATTCATTACCTAATAATAGATACTGCGAATTATACGATACGAACACGACACGACATGCGACGGTAGAATTAATAACTACGATGACTAGTATGTACATATTACATCACACATTTACCTATTTATAGAAAAACTATATCAATTTACATATGTATTTGTATCTCTCAAACTTAAAAGATAAATATAATTAATGTTTATATTCAATAACCATAGTAGATCGTAATGCATCGCGACCACAAGTCACTGTGCTGTAGACTTGGAATATCTTCTTTCTATAATATAGAATAGGTTCGATTTACTTTTTGTTTCGAGGATTTCTACCCACTCAAACACTATCTGCATTCATCAGGTGCATGTGCAGTGGCTAGGAGATATCCTAATAAACATACCGTAATAACAACAAAAAAATCTTCCTCCATTTGTGTCAATTTCAGAACAAAAAAAAGTAGCTTACTGTAATTTTATCGTCAACTTAAAAAATGTTCCACGCAAGATAATACAAGATAAGCTGAATTCTCAGATACCACGATTCTATATAAACTAAAGCTTTACGATTAATTAATGATATCGCAGCAAATTCTATGTCGTAGTAAATAAACCGTCAGTCGGCCTAAAGATTTAGCTCGCTGCGAATTGATACGCGCATTAGTTAGCCGGTAACCTTCGACAATGGCTGACGTCGATAACACATTGAAACAAGTTCTTGTGAACATCGCTAAGGAACAACAATTTGAAGATTATGAAACGGAATTGGAAGTAATAAACAGTGGAGGAGCAAATTACACGTCCCTGCTTTACTCTATCACACTCTCTGCACCGGGGAAAGATGATCTCAAACTATTTGCCAAGGTAGCCATGGTCGGTGAGACGATACGCTCGATGACGACTTTGTCAGTTTTCGATACAGAAACAATGTTTTACAAGGAAATAGTGACCAAATACCGGGAATTGGAGGAGCGGTACAACTTCCCGGAAGACGTTCGGCTGGTGTTGGCTAAATATTACGGCGGGAGCACCGAGTACATGAAGGAAACGCTAGTGTTGGAACAGCTGACCGTTAAAGGTTACCAGCCCTTCGACAGGTTCAAGTGTTTCGACTGGGAGTACGCGTCGCAGTGCGTTAGTGTTCTCGCGCGACTCCACGCACTCTCTGTTGCCTTTGAGAGAGATGCACCTGAACAGTTCGCAAACATGGTACAGCAGCTCGCATTTCAGTTTCCCATGGACCAAATGAAAGTTTTCATAGAGAGAGGTATCTCTAACGCTCTTGAAGTGACTCCCGAGGAACATAGAGAAAAGCTGGCGAAGTTCCTTCAAGAGAATATGACTGAAGAAAATTTTATTGATTACTATAACCCAAAGCGCAAAGTAGTCCTAAATCATGGGGATTTTAGACCCAGTAACGTCCTGCACAAAATTGATAAGGTAAGTCTTGACCACTACATCAACCTTATAAATTCATAGGCTTGTTTTAAACAATAATAATAAACATTAATTTTACTGGAATCGAAATACACTATACTCGAATCTCTAGTTGTATAAACTAGCTATTAGATAGCACATTAGATAGTACGGGTAGATATCATTGGAGATCAACTCAGCTCTTCTTACTACGGGAGTTAATTAAAGACCTCAAAAAATACACATTTTTTTGAAATCAGTAATTGTATTGTATATCGTTATTTCGCCCAATTGTGTATGCAGCAAAGTGTCGTGAATTAGTATTTATACAATGCCTAGTGTTTCGTGAAGAAGGAAATATTCTAAAGTTGTTTTTTTTTAAAGACCACTGACAATTGTCGTAAATTGAAGTTATTGTAACTTACATCACTGATCGCTTGAGTACATGGCTTTATCTCCTTAGTTAGGTATACACTTGCTGTTCATATACATGTAAGTATTTGCTTGTGTGGAGCTATCGAGTGGGCTGCAAACCATCTGATACTAAGTTTTTTCCAAATTATATATTGTATTAAGAAGCTCTTCGTAAATCGAGCTGCGGCGTCACGCGCAATCAAATGGCATCTAAAACCAAATTATTTTCAACTGACGACTGTTGTTCAATTTGAAGCCGGCCGTAAAACTGTCGCTACATCAAATCACTCGAATGGGGCCCCTAGTTATAGCTACACAAAATATATCGCAGGCCCCAACAACCTTATCTCGTAATCTCTTAAATATTTTCTCGCTGTTATAGGATGGAAAAGTTGAAGTCGTTCTAGTAGACTTCCAAATAATCCAGAAGGGTAACCCAGTGGCAGATCTGATGTACTTCCTGATCTGTGGCTCCGATGAAAACTTCAGGGGGCAGTACAAGCAACAGTACTTCGAACATTATTACGAGGAGTTCAGCGCGGCGCTCACCAGACTCGAAATAGAACCTGACGAAGTGTACAAAAAAGAAGACTTTGATGCTGATGTGGAGGCGGTAAATAGAATCGATTTTTATAGAGTTTGTATCAATCTACCACATTAAACCAATAAACAATGATAGCTTAGTGGTTTTAATGGCAGGCAAGGAATACCGTGGCTTGGGTCTTGTGCTTATTAGAATATACTCTTGGGTTGTTAGCATGGTTACCTTCCTGGTGTGGTATCACCGGTTACATTTAGTCGCGTTACCCTCACAAATACTAAACGACGCCGATGAGGAACAAAGCCTCGTAGGCATCTACCCATTGGACTTTATTAGATAAGTGGGAAATTAAAACCTAACAGTTTTTTGATTAGACGTAATAGATGTTGCCTTGGGAACGCAGCCAATGACAAAATGATTGGTTGACTGGTAACTACTCAACTAAAAAAACTTATTTCTGTCGGGGTGAATTAGGCTCTTTTTATTATGGCGCAGCATGACACGGTGCGGTAATGTTTGCATTAAAATTCACTCAGTTGAAATAGTTATACTCTCATCCATCTTCAGTCTTCTCACAGTGTAAAGGTTAAAAGGCATAGCCGGCCCTGATTGATAATTTCTAAGTAGTAGTTTCTGATTTTGGTAATAAGTTATGTTTGTAATGTATTCTAAGTAATAATGAGCAGGTCTTCTGGTTAGTTCTAAACCTAGTCATAGCAGCAATACTTTTGCAGCTCAGCATCTATTGCTTAAATATTTAAGAAACTTCTCTATGCTAGGTTACTTATCTATTTTTTCTATATTTTCAGTATCTACGATTCGGGCTAATACTCGGCGTCGTATCGTTACCTTTCGTCACCGTGGATGAAGCGAGTGCTCCGAAGGTAGAAGACGGGATAGACCTCGACAATTTCAACATGGAACTTAGCAACCTATTCAGGACGAGATTTAACGCGCTGGTCAGGGATTATATAAAGTGGGGGATCTTGTAAGGGGACATTGAAAAATCAAAGAAATGGAAACCTTATTTGAAGTCTGTGACGGCTACTTCCATTATCTTTAGCTAAGAACGAGTATATGGGTATTTTCATGAAAAAATATCATCGCTACTTGTGTACAAACAAAACAGGTAGATCGAAACGACTAATTTTCTTTAATTCCAACCAAATTACGATACTTCAACTTTTAAACCGAAACAAAAATAACACTTGATTACAAATAGACGATTCACAGACATTGAATAAAAATGTGGCAATTGGTGGGGAGGTCATATTATACAATAAACACATTCTGTTTTCCTTCTAAAGTTATAAATCATAAAAAACAGGGAAAAACACTCATTTATCAAGTCACATGTCACACAAGATATAAAAACATAATGCAATTATATTATTTTACCTTGTTTTGTAGTTAAAGATTTTAAACATACGCTTATGTAGGCAGCTAGATATAAAAATGTAGAGTAACAAAACACAACATGTTAAGTCAAAATATATTTGCCCTTAAGATTGTGAAAAAAAACGGACATAACAAATCAAAGTATAAGATATTCGTTTCAATGGTTTTAATTTACAATTAGGAAAACAAAGCGGTTTACGGCCAATCCAAGTGTTAGAACTAATGACTAAGAATTCCGACAACGAATAATGACTACAATATAACAGTCCGGACCTATAGGTTCACTTTTGGAAGCAGGAAAACTCACAGGATATGTTTACAAATAACGAACATCAGAGTAACTTACGATTTTATTATCGCGACCACCGAGCATTTTAACTGTAACGGGTACTCACGGTTTATATGTTTATTTTATATTTTTGAAATAAAATACTAAAATCGTGAGTACCCGTTACAGTTAAAATGATCAGAGTAAATCGCGCTCTCAGTTGCACAACTAAATCCATCATTAATGAACGACACAAGCTGTAGAGGTACAATCGGATTATGATTTGTATGTTGAACCGGTTGTAGAACTCGTTATCGAGTAGGTACCTATTTTAAGATGAGATAATATAGAAAAATACTCGGGTAATGATAATCACCTTTGTTATGAAATTATATATTCGCGCAGGTAAGGTCAGTGGGATCAGTATTACAGTGTTGTATATTTAGTTATAAAGTAGGTACATTTAAGTAAATAATATTTCTTGTATTATTATACATTTTTGTACATTCTATTTTTAAATAAACATATTGCGACAGATATCAGCTGTTGTTTTTTTCGGGTATTGCGCTGCGTCCGCAATATTTGTGATATGGTATTAACTAATTAATTAAAGTCGGTTGCGTTGCTACTCAACACAACACCACGAACGTACATCGTCAGGACTAATCCCTTCAATTAGTTTAACCAAGTGGTACAGAACGTAAACCGTTGGGCAGCAGGGGGCATCACGAATAGAAGAGCTTGAAAACCGATATTAGTCTGAATGCAGAATGTAGGTATATTACGTGATTCATAAAGTAAAGTAATAAAGTAAATATTATGTAAAGTCATTGTGATTTTTAATTTTGCAACCGTAATATTTAGCTACAGAAGATAAGCAATATCTTCAGATTATACGACGCAAAGCAATATCTTTAGATTATACGATTCAATATAAACTATAGCCCTATTAAACTAGCATTCATTAATGTGTCACTTTTTAGTGGTGACTTGAATGTAAAGATAGCTAGTTTGGTGGATATTTATGTACTATGGTGGAAGCAGAGAAAATATTGAACCATGTTCTGCAAAATATTGCCAAGGAACAGCAATTTAATAAATATGAAACTAAGTTTAAATTGTACCAAAGTGAGGGAGCTAATTATACGTCCCAACTGTACTCTATCACTATCTCAACGCCAGGCAACAACGATCTTAATCTCTTCGCCAAGGTAGCGGTGATCGGTGAGAAATTCCGTACATTCATGACCTTGGAAGTCTTCGAAACAGAAATAAAATTCTACACAAAAGTACTTCCAAAGTATCGGGAATTGGAGGAGCGGCACAACTTTCCTGAAGATGTTCGACTGACGGTACCCAAGTATTACGGTGGGAGCACCAAGTACATGAAGGAAACGCTCGTGCTAGAAGACCTTTCAGTTAAAGGTTACCAGCCCTTCGACAGATTCAAGTGTTTCGACTGGGAGTACGCTTCGCAGTGCGTTACAGCTCTCGCGCGACTGCACGCCTTATCTGTAGCTTTTCTGCAAGAAGAGCCTGATCTCTTCGACGACAACCTTCAGAAATCCGGAAAATTTCCTTCAGATGAAATGAAAGGTTTCATGGACAAAGCCGTCGCCAACGCCCTTGAAGTGACTACTGGAGAACATAGAGAAAATCTAGTGAAGTTTTTTGAAGAGAATATGACCGAGGAAGCGCTTACGGCTTACTACAAACCAAAACGGCAAGTTATATTGAATCACGGAGACTTCAGGCCTAGTAACTTACTGCACAAAAGAAATAATGTAAGTAGCTCATACTATTATGTACTACTGTCGGTGTGCTCTCCTTAACTATTAAATGAAATTCTTGAATAATGTAACAAAAAAATGAACCTTAATCTCTATTAAACTTAGAAAAGAGTACTTGTGCAAGGACCACGACCGACGCGACATCAACCTAACTCAAATTACTGCCTGATACATTTTATAAGTCACCATTATTTCAGCATGGAAACATAGAAGTCGTCGTAGTGGATTTCCAGACAATGCAAAAGAGTAACCCAGTGGTGGATTTGGTATACTTCCTAATCTGCGGCTCCGACGAACAGTTCAGAGAACAATACAGGCAGCAGTATTTCAGTCACTACTACGAGGAGTTCAGCGCGGCGCTAAGGAGGCTGGAGATAGATCCTGCCAAGGTGTACACTAAAGAACATTTTGACGCTGATGTGGAAACGGTAAGTTAATGAATTTGTAGGACAAAATATTTCGTTGCCAACACTACACTTACGAAGCAATTATTTTGCATGGTAATTTTTATCGTGTTGAATACAAGCCGTATTTTTTTTGTATTGACAACCATCAAGTCGTATCGAAAAACTTTTGGTCAAGAAAGGAAAGGAAATCTCTATGACCATGTCGAATATGAAGCTTGTTGTCACAGATATATACAATACATACGAAAGTAACTGTCTGTGACGTGATCACAACCGAACCGCTGAACCGATTGTGATGAAATGTAATATGGAGATACTTGAAAGTCTTGGGATGAAAATAGGCAATTATTTTCCCAGAGTTACGAGATACATAGAAACAATGTTTTACAAAAACATAGTCCTGGTCCAGCCGCTGCTTATCCGGACAAGAAAAGTCTGCCGGGTGCATTATTATTTAATTAAGTTCGTTGTTCTTCCAGCTCCTGCCATTTGGCCTCGTACTGGCAGTGGTGGTGCTGCCCATCATCACCGTGGACGTGGCCAGCGCACCAAAGCTAGACGAAGGGCTCGATATCGAGAGCTTTGCGATTGAAAACAGCAGCCTGTTTGCGACGCGATTCAACTGCCTCGTGAATGACTATGTGAAGTGGGGGTACTTACGATACACCTGCTAATTCATTAATGGTCGAATTGCTGCTGATTATATAAAAGCGTTCGCAACGATCAACGCAGTCTCAGCAATATACAGTCATGCAGTACTCGGCAATGTTCGTTTTTCTTCGTGTATTCTGTCGCAATATTATGGACCTAAATCTAGAGGTGGTGTACCTATAGTTATTATACTAGAATAGGTACCCTGTGAGTGCAAGTGTCTGTCTATAGAAAGAGACGTAAGTTGTGAGACCCGCAGTTCTCTTTGTCAAATACGCGTACAAGAGGGAGACAGACGAAACGCCCCGCTTGTTGTCTTATTTTAGATGGACACATTTTAGGCTCACTCACACACTTTGGTATATCTTCTCTACGTACCACCTACGACTCAGACATTTTAGATGCAATGATTGAGTTCAATATTATAGAGAACATAGAAATAAACACCATGAATATAATTGATAAACTTTTATTTGCATGTAATTCTCAATAATTTCAATAATCAATCATAACAAGACCGCAGTAAAAATAGAGTTATCACAACGATAACATTAGACGTTGCTCCTATAACGAACGCGAACCAATCACAATACGTTAAGCGTTGTCGTAGCGATGTTAACGTGCGTCACTATTACCTTTACTTTGTTCATATAAAAATATGTAACTGGATTTCATTTATATGTATTATTATACAATATATTTTAATCTATTTGATCACCTACTCAAAGTATAATGCCATGGTTCCAAGAAAGGAAAGCAGAACAGAAATTTATCTTTTCAAAATTTGTTTTGATCTCGCAGTAAAATAACGAAGCCGGTTTAAAGTATTTTCTTCAAATAATTATGTGAGTATAATAATAAAACGTTAATATTACCACAGAACAAGGATATAATTTCAATTTCTAACAATATTTGTAAATCTAAAACTTTCAAGTCCAAGCCTAACTATATTTGCAGCACCCCATAGCCATAGTGGCCAACTGTGGTAGTTAGCGATAGGAAGCGATCTATCTCGTATAGCTTCAAAATAATAAAAAAATCACCATTAAAAGTAATGATATTTGAATTCGATAAATACAGATTATCTATAGACTATCCTTGTTCTTTGGATATAACATTGAGTTTAAAATAGGATCTGGCCGAAAATCTGTCAATATATTTAATATCCAATATATATTACAGAAATATACCTACAAACTAAACTAATATGGCAACCGAACGCAGTCGCATCGCATTAACCAACGCTAAACGTAGAACGTTAACTACTGTGCGCGCCAACTAAAAATAGGACTGTCAAGACGCCATCTTGTTTCGTGTTAATACGTCGTTAGTTCAATGTTAGACACATCAAAACTAATCAATTTAAACAATTAGTTGACGCGCAAAATACTGTCCATTTAAATATAAATTGGATAACATAATAATAATGATCTTTGCGAATGATTATAAAACTATACGTCGATTTTTGTAATAGCGCAGAACTTTAAAATATGAAAAAACACAAATAAAAAAGACATTTAACTCGGAAACTCAGCAATAAATTATATATTCTTAAACTGGTGAAGAATCCAGACGCATTTTATTGAAAACAAAAAAAAAATGTAGTTTCACGAAGCGCAAGCTCATTGCCAATAATAAAATAAGAATCGATATAATAATTGTTACCTCTGTAGGCTGGCGTGCGGCTCTTCACCAATTTATTGATATAATTATATGAACACATGTACAATGCTTATACTGCACCCACCGAGCGTTAACTTGGTTATGTAAATGTTTTAACGGTTTTTAATGAATACTATCAAATTAAATGGCATGCTTCTCGAAAAAAGAACAATTTATTTCATATTTTTATATATGTGGTTTTACCTTCCGACGCCCTTTAATTTAAAAGACTACAACTCATTAAAAATAATTTTATTACATCAAAAGAAATTTAAAAGAGTCCATTATTCATCACAAGAAGCCTTAAATGATAATGAAAGTATTTAAGTAATGTTTCGTAAATTATAAATGTAACTTACTTATTAATTAATTAATTATTAAATAAACAAGACGAATACAGGGTGTAAAAACATTGCATATTTGTAATATATTAAGAATTTCCCGAATTCCACTATCCATTTCATGGACCTAATCTCTATACAGGCTGTTGCAATTTTTTACACCATATACCAAGCTATATACAGTGTGTTTTTAATATGAAAATATATTTTTTAATCATTCATAAGCGAAAGCGTTCCATCGCAAAATTAAAAAATAAGGAGACATTCGTGTAAGCAAGGATTGAAAGACGATAAAAAATACAATAAATATATTTAATAAATTAATATTATATAAATCATATAATAATTGCAAAAACAACAAACCAAAATCACACTTTGATAATAGGTCGTTTCTCCTCACCCATATAACTAAAATAAATATGACGCTTACTACCATATAAATACAGTAATATTATATAATTATAATTCGTAATAATAGACTGTATCATTTATAAAAATATATTTTTACAATATATAATTTACACTGTAATGCAAATGTATCTCTTTGTCCGTGCTTACATGAATGTAAATCTATTAATAGTTAAATATACTGTATGATCCACTAGGGTGTACAATTGACGCACGAGTAGTACATCACCACCCGGCTACTGTACACAATCTTATCTTACTTTAAATGTGATTACTGCTTCATTTAAAACTACCTTTACCAATACACTAATTTCACCTCAATTGCAATTAAATTACACCTAATTCAAACTAACTTCATCTAGATTCCAATTATATTGCAGTTTATTTCCAATTACGTTTCAATTTAATTCGAATTAGACTTAAGTTTAATTCCAATCAGGTTTTAAGTTAAATTCATCCAAGTTTCAACTTACTTCTAAGAGGCAGCGCATGTAAGCTGACGGACGATTGCATTCAATCTGACGTCCATTATCCACGGACGAGGCGAATACATTTAAAAGGTAGTTTCAAATCAATCTATGTATAAAAATGCATGTGTAAAATTAAATTATCGATAGTAACTCCATACGTAATAATACACGCCATAATATAATAAAGTCAAACACTAACCACTATTCTCCAACCTTATAACACTTAACCATTTTTATCCGAACTTCTATATTTTACATCAAATTAATGAGCGAACCTAATGTGTGGTTTATTATTTAACACTTTCAATAATTTTATCATTGCAACGTCTTACCAAGACAGTTTACAGAACGTGAATTTGGACATTATAAGTATCGCTAAATATATTATTCGTTTATACAGGGGAAGGATCATTTAAGTACACACTATATATATAAAATCTTTAACTTCGCTCATCAATTTGGATATCGATTGTGGATTTTCTTATCTTCCAAATCACAATTTTCTCTTTCGCTAATTTACATTTATTCGAAGCCTTGGTCAAACAGAACGCGTGGGTTATATCGATTCAATATTGTAAAATAAGACGAAATATATAATTTCATTTATAAATTATAGATTACAGCTGGGGATCTGACTGTGCTCCAATTGTTCTGTTAAGGACATATTTATGTACGCAATAAAAACATGAGTATCGTGCTTTAACAATATTGTAGTGCCGTTTCTTATCGTATAGTGGTAAGTCGACACAGGAAATCAATACTCTAAAATTCACCCTTAGTAATAATATTCATGTCGTTTTTGTTCCATAACCATAAACATTAGCAATTAAATTAATAGCTACATCCATCTTGATGGATCAGTTTAATAATCCGTTCTAATGACTTATGCGATAGCTATTTTTCTTTAATTACTACTGTATTAAGATACAATTAGTAACATACTCGTTATGCATTATTAGTATTTTACGGGTACTCACGATACATATATTTGTTTATTTGTTTGCCGATATTTCGACCCAGTTACATGGATCGTGGTCACGGCTCAACTGCAGTGGCGCG
>DWPQ01001472.1:0-12208 GCA_018251795.1 Perichares adela | reverse complement strand
GGCTTGACCGACATTTATTGAAATTTGGATGTATATTGGATAGGTCTGAGAATAGGTTGTAAAATATTGTGTATACCCCTAAATGACAGGGGTGGTTCACCCAAAACATATTTTTTAAATTTTTTGGACAACATTTTTTATTCTTTTATCATTTTTCACTAAAAATACACATAGCCCAGTAATTTCACTTTTCTACCACCAACCATTAATTTATTACTGCATATAATTTATATGGCAAAACTATGTTTGCGGGTTCATCTAGTAAATTTAAGATATTATGTATTTAGTTATTGCATTATGTACAGAGTTTTTCAAAACTATTTTACTAATCTCTCTTAGTAGATTTCTATACTGACTATATCTTCAATCTTAATTTTTACTTACTGGCAAACATTGAAATGATCCAAATTTTACTCACTTATTTAGAACGGAGAAGATAAGAAGGATTACTTTGACGTGATATTTTCCTCAGATTATCTTCTTAAGCAAAGAAATAATTGTAAATGCTTTCGTCGCAAAACATCTCCTCGCTGGGGAAGGCGCGGTTTTCCTCCACCAAGCCACTTAGCATCAACTGGGATTGTAGCGAAACATTCACTTACAATAATAATAATAACCAGAGATCGCGTGGTGGTCGAAAGTTGACCATAAGTCATTAAAAAATTGTTAAAATGTAGTCTTGAGACCTCTATTCTCTGATAATAATAATAAAACTTTATTTAATCCCATACGAATCCAACTTCAATCTCAATCGAACTTTTTTAACAACCACCATTTACATAATAAACGTCCAAACAGTATACGTATATTGAGTAAGCATGTGTGTGTGTCTTTGTGCGTGTAATTATTTATTTATTGTTTTAATGTACTTTATGAGCATTATCATTAAAACATATTATCGTTCTGCACTTCTCCTACACATAACCTATAAGTGTGCAAAATTTCATACTCCTCCGTCCGCGTAATTTTCGTAAAAAGGGATTGAAAGATTTCGCTTCACGTATTTATATATAGATTATTATGTACAGGTATATCAGTGATACTTAAATGAATGAATGAAAATCTGAAATTGATAAAAGATTGATTTGAATTCTTTAACAGGACGCTTTAGGATATTTCGACGCTAATACTTTTTTGTTTGTATAAGTTCCCCTATCGATATTTATTTATCGTGAGCCGCCATTCTGAAAGAAAATACAAAATGGCGGCCGGGCAACTAAGCCAGGCTTTAGCTTTACTGCGCTTTACGATTAACTACTAAATCACCACTTACCACCAGCGGGGATCGTAATCAGGCACTAGCATTATCTTATGTAAAAAAGTGATAATTAATTCCTGTTATTATAACTTTCTAAAGTTATATGTAGGTGCAGGATTCGAATCCCGTCCGAGAGACCGACGTTTAAACCGCTAAACTATCACTCGTTAAATATGATTTAAAATGTTTTAGTAAAATACAATTGTCCCGGTTGGTCGAACAGCGGAAACGGGTCAATGTCGGCGGAGAAATAAAAATATCATCTCGTGTGTCTCCCTACAGTTTGTACCCTATTCATTGTCACTTGGGCAGACTTAACAGGACCTATATCCTCTTACCTAACTATACTGAACTTAAGTACGTATCTTATTGCATTTTGAAAGGTTCAAATACAAATACAAATATTATTTATTGTACACTACTTAAAACAAGACAATATAATAATAATATGTCTATCTAAAAGATAAAGTGGTGGCCAAAAGGCGGTCTTATCGCTAAGTAGCGATTTCTTCCAGACAACCGTTGGATAGATAAGAAGAGAACGAAAAAGAGGGAGAGAGGGTAAGGGTGTACCATATAATATAGATAAATATAATAGCTAATAATAATAATAATGTGAGACATTAAAATAAATAACTAATAGATATAACATACCTATAGATGAAAAATTTATCATCACGATCTAATCAAATCGTACCCAATGTATGCGTTTTGGGGGAAAAATGGGGAAAACAGAAGCCTATTTTTAGTTCAATAGTATATAGAGTGTATTTTATTGTTGCTTTAATGTTTTTCTATAGTTCTAAGTAATTTCTTTTTTCTTTTTACTGTAACATTTGAGTCAGTTTTAACAGTCCGTTTGGCTAATAATCGCATATCGTTCGTTCGTCTGTTATACGAAGGCTGCAGTGGGAATCGTAAACGGCGCGGCGCCATGTTTCTGGTCCGAGTTTAATTGCTTGGTATTTATTTGGGTGATCAATACTCTCGGAAATGTATTTGTATTTTAAACCTGGGAAATGTTACCAACCAGTACTTATATAACTTCGGTTAATGTTTTGTTCGTTATTTGAATCTTAGATCATCATCATCATAACAATATAGTTTAATTTTCACATTAATCGTTATATTTCAGTCAATTGACATAAATTCGTAATGAACTATTACCTATACCCTTCTCAAAGTATTGTAATATCTTTAAGTAAAAACCGTACAAAAATCTGTTCAGTAGGTTTTGAGAAAAAAGGGCACATACATGAGGGGACTTTGTTAAATTGTTATAATAAGTATAGATTATAAAAAAGAAAGATTTGATTGTTTATTTGTATTGAATAGGCTCCGAAACTATTGGACCGATTTGAAAAAAAAAATACCATTAGAAGCCGACATTATCCGTGACGAATATATGCTACTTTTAGCCGCAGAAAAATGTTTTGATTCCTAAGGGAAAACGGGTAATAATTACAAATAATTTACTTAACAAAACGATTGGATACAACGATAGGTGACTTGCTATGTTAGGAACAACAGGCGTTCGAATAACCGATCGTCAGCTAGTTATTAATAAGTATGATAGTTTTTTTTTGCTTCTAATGGAGACAATTTGCAGTTGGCCCTAGGAGCCTTTACAGCTTCACGCGGATATAGTCCGAATTCGAATCCTGTTCGCATTAAATCTCTTTTTTCTTAACATTTATAAAAAAAGTATACATTTTTCCCCGAGGCGAAGCGAGATCGGTTGCTATTACATTACATTACATCAATAAACTATTGAAAACTAAATGTTAGGTAGTTTCGTATTAACTTACATAACCAGCATTGTACGGTTTAGGTTAAGTCAGGTCAGGTGAAGCTATAGGTTAGGTCTTTGTATAACTGTCAGTTAGAAAGGCTAAATGCTAACTTTTAGCCTCTTTAGAAGTATCGAAACATAAAATGGAAAACTTGAAACTTTATAAATATACACGGATTTGCACGGAGTTTCTTCTTCTACTTTACGAACAAACGTTTGCATACCTGAGTCATTAGACAATTTTAGCGGTTGGCGTTGACGCTACACGATATGTTAAAATGTATGGTAATGAAATTCACTGCGGAAAGGTACTGTCACGGCAAAAAGCTTTCCGCACCGAATGTCATTACCATACATTTTTAAGGTGAAGCGTGAACGCTAAGCGCTAAGATTTTTGTCGACGGGATCTCATTCTCTGATTTGGTGGACAACGAGTAGGTGATGGGATTGACCTTAATTTTTAAGGTGTAATTTTCTTGCAACGTTTCCGAAGATAAGTAGATACTATCCAATAGGTGGTAGCATTAAAGACTCGTACTATTTAACTGACGATACAGCACCTTTTAAATAGTACCGACGTCTGTTCGTGGCAGCGTTAGCCAAAAGTTAAAGCAATATAAACATTTTTAAAATGCGTGTATCCATCCATATCTCTCACCTGAACGCCTTGAAACACTAAAGCTTTTCATAATGAAAACTGCTTGGCAAAATTGGTTAAAGCTAGAAAGCAGTTTTAATTAAAGTAGTGACCGTGGTTTGTGTATGAAATTAATAAGATAAGCGTGTAAAAAAACTTACAACCCTACACGAATAACACCGATAATACACTAGGTGGTTTATAGGGCAGAGTCCTTCAAAAAAAGGTAACAGGCTCTATACCCTCCTCCGTTGCTTAGCAAGACGTACGATGATAACGCTAAGTTAGCTTAGACTGAGAATGTATGGAGACCCATAGACTGTATTAAAAGAATATTGATAATAAATAGTCAATCATGTCTGAATCATCAATGATGTAAGGTTCATAAGGTTACTGATTGGCAGGTTTGGTTATTGATTATTACATGTTGCGTATAGTCGTCACGTTAGTATTGCGTTAGAAATTAATTGTCACTTGCTTTTTAGTGGAGCAAAACGTCGTGAGCAAATCTGCACACCGCAGAGATCTCCATAAAAAGTTCTCGAAGGTGTGTGAAGTCTGCCAACCCGCACTTGGCAATCGTGGTGGACTATGGCCTTAAACCCTCTCAGTGTGAGACGAGACCCGAGCCCAGCAGTGGGACAATTAGGGGCCGTTATTCATGTATGTATAGCCGTCACAAAGAAATAAAAATAAACAGCACCTGATACCATGCAATGGTAATTAACTGCGTTAGGCATTCGGCTACCAAAACAACCAACAACAGGGTACGGCGTTTGAATACGGCAGTTGTATCGCAACATTCCGTGAGTGACACGTTGAGGCCACGCGTTGTCTCCTTACGCCGTGGGTCGCGTGTCAACTGTGTCAGATGTCACGTGCATTGGAGCATAGCGCACCGTTAACGGTCGTAGCTCCCACTGGCCCCTAGTCTATCCACTACATAGCACCAAACTTTGAATTACTGCGGCATAATGATGGCATATTGTTGGATAATAACCCACAATTGAAAATGTATGCTTCTTCGCTTCGTTGTGCGGGTCGTACCCAATCTCTCCGTGAAAGTTCCGAGTTATATATATCATTTGATAATTCTCCTAGCCCTCCTTGCGGACAGAGACAATATTTTCTGATAGATTTAACCAGGACCATAGAGTTATTTAAGCGAAGGGGAGCCAGTCTAAAATATTTCCATCGTAAACACTCCATCTGTCTCTGTTCATTTGCGCGTATTAGACAAAGACAAGTTTGAGTGTCTGTCTTCCTTCTCCCTTTAGTTGTTGGACATTCGCACTCACAGGCAGTCCTATGGCTTCCCTAGTATAATATATCTATGACCAGGACACTCCACTCAGATAAACATGCTCGACGCTCACGCGACTGCTTTGAGTGCGTCATTCCAGACCCGTCCACAATGATGGCCGTGTGTCTTTTTGTCGACATAGATCCCGAAGGAACCTTGTTTCAATGAGCCCTTATGTCAACTGATACTGAATATTATCCGCATATATCTCACCATAAGTTCTTAATGTCAACAGACATGTTCTACACAATAACTGCGATACAAGATTACTATTTATTATTATGTCCTAAATGTTAAAACGTGTATTGACATCGCAATTATTTATGGTCTAATTCCAAATATGTACGATTCGGAGTAACGTAATTTAAATCTATCTAGTAGTATTTTCCTATCCTTATTAAAATTGTAAGTATGGGTGTCTATCGTTACATTTAGTTTTTTTTTTTGCCTTAATAGTTACGACTTTAAAGAAATGGATAGTCAATTTTGTGCACATAATTTCAAATGATTGTTGTTTAAAAGTCTAAGTTCAACAGCAAGCTGAAAGCTACTTGCTTAATATTCATTTAATTGTTATTTTGTAATACCATTACAAATCTTGGTTGACAGGGACTTATGTGCTAGTTTCATGAGTAATTACACTATTATCGAGTAACCGCGTTTTTATTGCGCTCATGTTAACCTTGTTTTTTACGTTAATACCCGACAAACAAGCAGGTGGGCTACTTGATGGTAAGTGGTCACCGCCGTCCATAAACATATGACACCGAAGACCCGCCTATAATTTTCTGACCACCTCTTGAGACTTAACCATAAAATGTTTACAATTGCAATCAAAAATTGCAACTCAAAACATATAAAATTAAATTATAAATAACATGTGCCTCGTTCCTAATAACGTATTGTCTACTTGTGTGTTTTTGTTTAAGTGGTGTTGTACTAATTGAAAGAAAGGGACAAAAAAATTAAAGAACTCAATTAAAAGACTTGAAGTTTTACCACCGACCATACTTCTTAAGATATAATGTGTCTCCATAATCACACTACATTGGCAGAATTACATGTGCCTCAGCGACACAATATAAGACAATAAAAAATGTTATGACAATTCTATTTATTATTAGTAATAAGCAAATAGTGCCTACGAATATGTAGCGAATTATACAAGAAAACGTTGGGAAATATAAACAAATCAACGAACTGCAGTCTCTACCTATGATTTTAAATTTAAATCGTGGAATATACATTTTAGTAAGATGCGGGTAGTCACGATATTTCGACCCAGATGTTCGAATCGTGGTCACGGCTTAATCAATCTCTACCTAGGTATATCACAGTCAAATCTATCTTTACTGCGCTGCGCTCTCATGATTAACAAACCCAAAATCTTGTCATATATTTAACGAGTATGACAATTTAACAACAATATATACCTGCATATAAAATAATAATATGTCAATGAAATTAATGAGTTTCAGCAAGTTTATATTATAATTATAACCTTTACGGTTCATTCACATCGTGTTCTACATTTCATGAATTACATTTAATAACTTTTCATTAAACAGGACGCGTTAATGAGAATTGTATGAAGAAATGTGTGTTTATAATTTCTCTATTCAATTTTAATTTTAAATTTCACACACTTTTAATAACATTACGGAGAACTCTCTGGTATCTCGGTTTTCGCACGACGTTTTCTATCACCGAAGCGAGTAGCCGAGTAGTAATTAATTTCTAATTCTGTTGCAAAAAATTGTATTTACAGCTCAGTTCAAATAAAGAGCTCGTGTCACTGCAAAAAAAATAGATGTAAACTACAGCTTCTTTTACATTCATACAAATCTATTATTCAATATCTGTGCCGGCGGCCTTGCCCCTATGGAAGTCAGTGTGGCACAAAGTTTTTCCCACATAAATCCGAATCCCAAGTGAATTCTAAGATAAAAAATGTCCTAAGTTACTCCTTATTACAGCAGCAATGTTTCAGTCAAAGTCAGTTTAAATCAGTCAAGCCGTTTCAGAGATTACCCTGAACAGACAGACAGACAAAATTATAAAAACTGTTGTTTTGGTATATTTACCGTGTTTACAAACATATGCATTTAATAAATAGTACATTACGATACGAGCGACCTAAGTGGTCTATCATTTCACGGAGAGGAGTAAACGTAGTGCAATGGTTGCAAACCACGTAGGTCACAAGTTTTAATATTACAAACAGACACTCCAATTTTATTTAATTGTAATAGATATACTGAGGAGTTTCTTTTACCGATCCAAAAGTCTGAAGTCTGAAGTGCTGCGTCACAAACTCGAAGTTTTCATTGCTACTATTAGAAAACTAAAATATTTTTTTAATTTATTTATTTAATCTTTATTGGAATTCCTTATCCTAAGGGTTACAATGGGCGAACATTATTGCCTTTGCCATTCAAAATATCGGATAATATGTACCCAAAATTCTCGTTCAAACAGGATATGCCAGCCAATATCGTCCCTTGAATCAAAAACTCACTGCCATTCTAAGAAACATTTCTCTTCGTCATTGATAACGGAGTCATTCATGATAACCGGTGGGGTCACTTTCACCGCGAGAGTTTAATGAAAGACATTAACATAATTTATAGTTTACGGACGTCAAGTTTGGGACTGATGTATCATTTAAACGTGATTTATGAAGATTGGCGGATTTTCTTTTCTTATTTTCAACCTGAGTTATTTTAATAGTAGTGATGTTTTTCAATTTTATGTCAATATAAGATCGATTTTCGGCAAGAATCAAGCGTTTTATATTTTAGTATGGTAAGAGTACTCACGATATATTAGTTCATTTGTTTGCCGATATTTCGACCCAGTTGCATGGTTCGTGATCATGGCTCAACCCTCGATGTATGTATACTGTATAGTCTATGTAGAGTATAGTCCGCGATGATACCAGTTTAAAATCATATATTGAGCATTTTACTTCCCAAACTCAGAAATCTTGTTACGAGTTTGCGATATCATACTGAAATTACTCACAATGCTCATAACCACCGCATATCGCTAGTAAGACAATTAACGGTTAGTCTCATTATGCTACTGTTCTTCGCATGGTACGCTAAGCTATGGGCCCCGATTGTTATCAATAACTACGTGACAACGATAGCCTGGTTTGAAAGTTGGTCGCCTGAACGGGATAATTCACATTTCATTAACTCCTTAAAAATTTAATGGAGATTCGAGGAGTTTTATATAAACTTTTTATACTGGTTACAGCGTGCCATACAAATATCTGGCTCAACAACCTCATTATAAATGTCTCGATACTCTAACGACCACAAATTAGGCTCACATCTATGCAGAGCTCAAATCCCCATTTAATGAATTTGGCGAAGTCATTGGGGTATTATGAGTCATAAACCATAATTTTAACGACCAGTTCGCTAATTTAATCTCATTCTTAATTTAAATAACGGAAATTATATTTCAACAAGATAATTTTCGAAAACCAAACGGTGAAATTGTTTAAGTGTTGGTTGCAGCGGAGAGCAAGTAATGAGTCCATCGCTTCCTTGGTCCATTATGTCGGTTGGTGTTACCATAGTATTACAAGAATAGTAGGTTAGCTAAAGCCGCTCGGCGAATTAATTGCTACTCTTACAGTGATGCACAAGGTCGTCTCTTTTAGTCAAATATTATTTGCATATTATTACAGTAGGTTCTAGATTTTGTGCGCGACATAGCGGCACAGCCCATAATGAGACCTCGCCGACACCGGTCGTCTATAATTATGTTTGTATGCGTGAAAAATGCGTGCGAACACGGCGCCCGTTCTCACACTTACATATAAACCGGCCGTGACTGATTTGTACAAAGCTAACCTACTATTCTTATAATACTATCGTGTTACGGAACTTATACGGCGACGACCACTTACCATAGGGTTTCTTGTCTGATCCTTTATGGGCTACTGACATAAAAAAAAATACTTTGCGTTCGGTGGTGAAGTGTCCAACATTGAAGGACAAGTTTTACTCATAAAAATCTACAACTTTTCCCAATTAACGTAGGTTCAAAATTGCCAAAAATGTCTGAACTTCCCACACTAAAACTAAACATTTCATCGGCAATTTGTATGGAAGGTCAACATTTTTTTGGCATTTCCGGACCTATGTTCTTCAGAAAAGAATGTTGTATTTTATGAGTAAAACACGTCCTCCAATTTTGTGCGCTTCACCACCGGATACACTGTATAATGTAGGCGTATTGAGGGCACGAGTGTCCTTGGTACGTTGGTAAAAGGTCTTTAGTATTGGATCGTCAATTACAATCTTGTGCATGGATTCCCAAAGTGGGTTCAGTAGAATAGTCATCAGGGTTCCGGCAAAATTATTTATTGTTAGCTCTTAAATAATATAACGGTTACAAACATTATTTTGAAATAGAGCAAAATATTATGTGATAGATAGTAAAAAAAATATGCGTTATCATTTGATATGGGGTTCCATAAAATAGAAGATATTATTTGATTTGTGTTGTGTTCTGATCTACCGGAATTGACATCAAGCACTCATAAATTTATAATAACTAATTAGGTAGAGTTCTCGCCAGGTTTTTAGTATGGTCTGAACACTATTGTCGCGTAGTATTCGCGCAACATCCAATTATAGGGAATTTTAGGATCATGGACAACTTCAGTCCATACTAGAAGTTTGGTGGGAATATTTCATTTAATATTTTATAAGTTGGCCATGTAATGAACTAACGTAAGATTAAGGACTACGGTTATAAATTGTTCACCTATGTTATTAACGTCGACCGTGAACGGGTTTACTGTAGTGTCACAAATATAAATATTAATACCCTTTACTGCTTATTTAATACTTATGTTACTTTGCAATTACTGAACAATAATTTAGGTAGAAACTTGGACAAGTTCTTAGTAACAAATAATAGGTCTGGCATTCAAGTTTTTTAGTAACTTGAGCTTTGAAGTTCACCATATTAGAGATAATTTTTCTTAGATTTGTTTTCATGGGTCTGATGATATACGTATATTATAAAATTCATATTATCATCTTCATCACCGCAGAGAATTGTCTCATCACTAAACTTCGCACTCCTCTCACATTAAGAGAGTAATGAGATGTAAGTTTTAATGTCTTACGCACATAGCTGTAAAAATTAAAGATGCACGATTCGAATCCAAACCTCCGCAGCTCCGGTGTGGTCGACTGACATTCAAAGCATTACAAATATGTGAACATAAATAATGTTATGGAAATTATAAATCAATCAAATAAAATGACTACCCTGCCAATAAAGCTATAACTTAATCTCCATCATCCGGTCCCACGTTCGATTTTTCTAAACGTCCGACCATCTTTTCATCACCAATAAAACAATAATCATCGAAGTTTATTTATACAAATTATAGAGTGGTATAATTGGCACTGTCTGAAAGGTTGCATGACGCCTTTATAAGTACTGGTCAAATACTTAAAAAAATATATAGCAAACTTTTTTTTAGACATAGCCAATAATAATAGACAATATGGCTTGCGTAGTGATCGATAAAGTTATGTTTCGGCGTGAGGTACATAAACGGTAGGAATTACATGATTATATAAAAGAAAAGTCCTAAACTTAAAGCTACTACGAATATAAGAAAATAACATATTATATATTAAAAAAATATATATTCAAGTAAATTAAGTCGCGTCAGAGATACATTTAGTGTCGCGAACGTCCATGGGCGACGCTGACCATCCATCAGCCCTTTATGGTCCACTATAATATTGGACATAGGCCTCCCCTAACTTGCGCCACTCTGTCCGGTCCTGAGGCTTCAGAATCCAACGGATACCCGCCGTGTTCTTCAGGTCAGTCCACCGTTAACCATCAAATAGCCCATCTGTTTATTTACCGGCTATTGAAATAAAAAGGTGGTCAACTGTTTCTTAAAATCGGACATAAAATCGAAAGGTCTAGATTGCGTACGAACACTGCTTATTGCCCATATTTATATCAGTTCTATGTCGTAATTTAATTTTGTAATAACGAGGTAGACATACATCATTAAAGCTCGCGATCTCACTGTGACCTTTGAAATATTCGTATAATATCGTATTAATTAAAGTCGGGCTATTCGATATATTTTGTATAATAAGTGTGTGCTCTATATTTTTTTTACCAAGATAATTCTTCTTGGTCAAATAAATTCATTAATAGATAAGGTACCTATGTACCAGAATTGTTTTGCAAGAAAACCTAAAATTTGATATTAAAAAAATCAAACACATATTATGTCAGTGACAATATTTCTAAACAGAACATACCTGTTAAAAACGCCAGTAGAACAACGAAGCCACCAAATAAAAAACGTATTTGCTTCATTTTGAATTTCAGGCAAGAGCATCCGAATTCTTCCACACTTTCACTAAAATCACTATTTCATTACGATCCTGTTGTTAATTATACAACAAATGTTCAACATATCACATTCAATAATCGTTTAAAATGATATCTTTGAGTTTTCACACATAATTTCGCACAGAAATATAGCTAAAGAGACAAATGTTTAAGAATTGACAGGAATCGGAACTTTAGCGAGCGAAAAGAACTTTAGTGACAGCTCATTTCCCGCGTTATCGCGTTCGAAAGTCAAACGCAAACTGCGCTTCGGCCGGCCAACGTCAGGTGCGAACCACGAACCTGTTACTCGACCGATTTGAGAATGGTTTTAATTATTGCGTGCTTTCACTAATTCAATTGACGTTTATACTCAAACGGTTAGTTTTACGTGCGTAGCGTGCGTCGGTGTGCGTGCCTGCATTCGACCATGCCAGCTGGATTGGAAATCGGTGGGTTATACCCGAGTATGAATTAACATTGAACTCGCATTGCTGGCTAAATATGTCTGATAGTTAATGGTGAACGAAGCGATTAACGAAACTCGGGTACTAATATAACCTGAGCTAAGCGATTAACGACGCTCGGTATCTCACAAAATAATCTAAGCGATTAGGAGTCCTTATGATAAATTTTGGGTAAATGTCTGTCTAACAAGGTCATCTTTCTAATGTTAGAAAAAAAAACGACAGGACAAATGATATTGTATCGAAGACCTTACATTTGGTAAGGATCACAAATAAATTGAGCTACAGGTACCTACACCTATACCTACTCTATACAATTAAATAGAATCGGAGTGTCTGTTTGTAATATTATAAT
>DWPQ01001471.1:0-12210 GCA_018251795.1 Perichares adela | reverse complement strand
CTAACGCTTCACTAATCCCATGGCAAGCACCTTGTACATACAATATATTGGCTCTTCGGATATGGGAGAGGCCAAGATACTATTTACCAGGCCAGTCTGCATTGTCCTTGGAAAGTGCAAGGATCTAAACGATTCCATCCGCACAAATTCCGTCAGAGTGTGTAACATCTTGTATATGAAGTAACAAAGCATCATGTAATCAATCAGATAACACTAAACGCTGAAAGGAGGTTAGTTGCTCACACTATATTAATGTAACCACCTGTGTCATTGTAACCTTTTGAACCTCTCCGAGACGTACAATTTACAATAGATAAAACTAAAGTTCAAACTTGATGTAATATTGTAAGTATTGTGACGTTAGGTTAATTTGTTTTGTTCGATGTTTTACGATAATATTTATTGAAGTAGTTATTACTGCTGCAACGCAATTCGCATGTTAATAGGGTTGACGCTCAGGAGGTAAAGTCTCTGCCTGTCGAGCGAGGGGTTCCGGATTCTATTCTTAGTAAATATTTATGCAATAGATAAAACGTTGTTTGGCTGAGTCCGTATTATCTCATTTGTAAGCCTCTCATTATTATTAGTTATACATAATATTAACTATAATATTTTCATTCCTGTGTATAAAAGGTATCTCACATGCTTTCATTTTAATATTAACGTAATAACGGTCATCTATATAGATTCAGTTTTTCCAGGAAAATATTAAATATATAATAAACATAAATACCATCGTATATTCCCTAGTTCCAATAAAATATTACAGAAAAGAAATATTTATAATTGTTTATGAAAATTTCTATAGTGGTTTGAACATAAAATACGCTCCTGAACGCGCGAACATAAAATAAAATTCTGAAATCCTCCGTTTTTACATGTCCTCATGTACGTAGGGACCGTCGAAATATCTTCTAGTTAAATAATATTAATAGTTTAGAAGTAGGTATATTATAAACAACAGGGATGCCCTGAAAATTATAGCGCTGTGGCTATTACGTGGGGATAATTAACGGAAAGGAAGTGGAAAGTAATAGACCAGAATGAGCTTCATAAACAAACATATTTTTTAGTTTTAATTTAAATGTCTTTTATTAGGGCTACGAATAATGACTTCACGTGTAACTAAATTGCCTATAAAAGCTTTCGTTCAAGCAGTCGTGCGGCCATTTTCATTATATTTGGTATAATTAGAGTTACGTATGCGGAAGTGTACAATTTCTGTTTATGTTTATTTGCGTATAAAGGCCATTTTGTGTCGTAAGCCAATAACTTTGGAATTGATGCTAATAAATCTCCAAGTGAAAAGGAATTGGTATTTTTTTGTATGTTTATTTAATGCTAAAATACCTGCGAACAGTTGTCATAATGTTCTTAACCGTAACAGTGGACTACAAGAGTACCAAACTATCTAAAACCGTTGTTAAATGTTAAATGATTATTGATGATCTTAAGTTTTTAAATGTATATAATTAATAACATTATGTACTGAGGTATGTGCGTTTCTTCTCAATGATAAAGCTCCTTTCTGAAACGGTAGTAGAAGCATTATGTCATGTTTATGAGTATCAATGATATCTATATTAATAAATTATTTTGAAATTGAATTTATGCAATTTACATAAAAAAACCTCTACTTAAGTCAACAAATGTTTAATTTAAGGTGCTTTGTTTTTGTTTAACTCTCAGTAAAAATTACCCTGTTCGTGGTGCACTCGTTGTACCCAATAAGGTTACAGCAGCAAACCTATTTTCTGATGCACATAAGTAGGTTCTACACCACTGAGTTTGATCCCACCTATAAACGTATATATTGGGAGGATTTTTATCTGCCTGACTTTTACTACACTTGGTATAAAAGCAACCGTAAAATGTTTTGACCTATTTCAGTTGTTCGATTGGATAGCAAGTGATGAAATCAAGAAGCCGATATAAAATATATACAAGCTTTTATTTACCCAAATAAACGGTAATTATATAACAAATAAGATGATGACCAGAGATGTTGACCCCATGGGATGAGTAAGGCATGGGAAAGGGATGTATGGAAAGGTTTAGGAGAGGCCTACGCCATAGAAACGACTACTACCAATGTGAAATAATATTTTATTTTTATTGTAGTACTACTGTAGTAGAGAATAAAGGGATTTTTTTTTATGTATAACAAATACATCTGATATTCTTATATCAAATCGATATTTCATCTCGAAAGTTACAAATGTATTCACAAATGTTACGCTTGAATCACTCACTTAGATAAATTATTCATATCATTACGGCATCGACAGTAGAAGCTTTTTGTGAGGTGTTCTTTATAAAATGCTTTCTCTTATCAATATTAACAGACTAAAGGATAATGTAAGGAAGGCTCAAGGAGATATGACTTACTGTCATGCCTACTTAGTGTGGTTTTGACATTACTTGTATTCATTTGCATAAGTTTCTGCGTTTCTGTACTATTCATCACATCCCATAACTGTCCCACTGGTGGACTCGTGGACTACTCACAATTATAAGGATAAAGGCCATTTCTATTACGCTAGACAAGTGGAGATTAGTCGAGTCTGTGGTGTTTAGTCTGTGGCGTTACCGTATGTATCCGCTACGTGGCGCTAGTAGTAGTTGGATTGCCGGGAAGTACACATACGGTTCGGTGGTGGATAAAAATCTGAGTGTAAATACATAATAATGAATACAGGTGGTATTTAATTAATTAACTAACTTACCCCGTTGTGATAGAACATCACACATGGGATGTGTCTTAGTGCGTGCAATGTTTTATTTATTGATTACACACAAAAACCCTTCAATTGGTTAAATTATCTCTCTTTAAAATTTGGCCTAAGTTCAAATGGGTCTACATTTGTCTTCGCCGAAACACACCGAATTTTTACTGCGTACTATTTCGTCCATCCGTACCTTCTTATCTTAATGACCACTTTAGACATATGTATTTACCGGTACTTGAGATCCTGTAATAACCAAGCCTCGCTGTAATCTTGCTCGTATAACTTTATTTTTAAAAAGGTCTTTTATTATGTGCATAAATCTACGTCCTAAATAATCAATTACTGAGCAAATACCTAATACTCATTTTTATTAGGTGTCCACGCTGTTGTATTATTTTAGTGGTCGGCTTTATTAATTTAATGATATAAATTGTAAATTTTATAACTATTATTGTGTTTTCTGGTGTGTTTTATTAAAGTTCTTTTAAAATATTGACACACTTTTTCGAACTGTAAAGAAAAGGGCTTATATTCATTTGTAGCCATGGCTCTGTGTGAGATTATTATTAATCTAGTTATTGTTTGGATAATTCTATCGTATCTCATGGACAAGGCAAACAACGTCGATAAACAAATGGGAGAATGATTTTTGAGAAATACCCTGCCCAGTCTTTCGCGGGATTTACTTTTACTTGTTATTTCTTTCACATAAATTGTATGGATACTTCGAAAAACTCTTACGAGGTTTATTTGGATTTGTTTGAGTGGTAAAATATTCCACGTGCCATTTAGATCGGATCTCGACCCATCGCGTCAAGTAACCAAAATCTATTTAACCTTCGCACTTACGAACGTACGACCAAAGAAACTCTCAATTACATTGAATTCCAAATAGAAAAATATACTTCTAATACTTCGATAAATTCCACTTACTCATACTCAAATGTATTTCTATGTATATATCTTCTATTTATTTGTATATAAAAAGGGGGTTTAAGCAACAATTACGGGAACAGGATAATTATCATAATTATAATATTAAAAGGAATCAGAAGTGAAACAATCGACAATTATTAACATTACAACATTTACTGAACTAAATAAATGAATTACTATGAAAACTAAAATCTCGCAATCCGGCATACCAATGCTATACAACAAATGATAATCAACCATAAACACGTCTAGTACAAGCTAAGGTCGGACCATAACTGCCTAAGTAGACCAAGTGCAGCTTGCAACGACCCTTGCATACCGACCACTTGGTGACAAAGTAACGTCGCTTTTCAGCTTTGGGCTATCAATATTTTATATCTTCGTAGCCCAACGTTCGTGAATATGCCAACAGAACTAAGGATGGCAAATTTGGAGGCGGAATGGAGATTGGCAGATATTTATGCGACAGATATTTTTAATGTAAATAACCGAGAAACAAGCAGATGGATCATCGTCGGACGTCTGTGCCACCGTATTACCACAGTACTATGAGAATAGTAGGTCAGATAAGCTCACTCGGTGAGTTAATTGCTTACCCTTACGATTATGCATAAGGTAGTAACTTTCAATAAAATATCATTCGCGTATTATGATAGCACTAGGTTTTTAGCACGACATAGCGGCAAAGCCCATATTAAGACACCGCAGACACCGCTTATCTACGTGTTTGTGTGGGTGAAAAGTGCATGCGTACACGGCGCCCGCTACTCACGCATACATACAAACCAGCGAGTTCTATGTTATACTATGATATAACTAACGCGTTGCTGTGTAAGAAGTAAGCGAAAGATCCGCTGGTTACTTTTTCTCTGACGACTCCGGAATAAATTATGAATCAGAATGATAAACATTCTCGAGTCACCCTTGTTTATTATGAACAGTAATTTAATGTTTATTTTAATTAAACACAAAGTTATTCGATTAAAACCTCATGGGAACGAGATACCCGCATATATTTACGTAGGTTTGCATTGCTTGACGAACAAACACGCGTTTTTAGTAAACAAGAAAATTGCCTACATAAAATATGCTGCGATGTATCGGAATCCATATTAATAATAAATGTAACCGGACCGAATCGGTCCGTATTGGAAATTTTGTTTTTTTTAGTGATTTTAATGTAAGTCTATCTAGGCTTTGTTATCGATATGACGGCCAAAACATATTTTGTTTGTATTTTTGTCCACCTGTCTGTTATCATATCACGCAAAATCCACTAGATTTAGATGATTTGTAATTTATATTATGGATCATACCGTAGAATATTCTCATCAAACAAAATGGATCTGATCCCGCAAGAACTTTTATCTCTAAAACTTAGTATGAAAGTTACGTTGAGAAGTTAATTTACCAAAGAGAGACTAGACAGCTTTTTAAATTTTGGTATAAATTAATATGCATCTAATTTACCCACCACCATAACGATAACATGGGGTGAGCATTAAATTATTAATGCCTGACAAGGCCTAATGACTATTATTTCGGTTGCAGGTAAGTGCTATTAAGTAAGTAAACACCATTAATTTATTTTTTGGAGCGAAGCGAGGGCGGATTACCATTGAAAAATAAAGCTAATTATACAATACAATACAATTCTTTATTGTACACCAATTCAAAGATTATAATACAGTACAGTTAAACATAACAATAGTGTACAATAGGCGGTCTTATCGCTAACAGTGATCTCTACCAGACAACCTAAGGATAGAGGAAACAATAAAAACGAAAATATCAACTGATTTTTTTTGCAAAGTTTCGAACGTTTTATAAAATTAATTATCAATTGCTTCCGTGAAGGGACATCGTATAAAAACCTGCTTAATTGAAAGTTCTCAATTTAGTGACCACTTGCTTCCTCTTGTCACCTCACATTTGACCAACGTTGAGACATATGTATGTACATATGATGTACAACCAGTCTTAACCTCTCTAAGTGATAGGAGATCCAAATACAGTAATGGGGTAGTTACACGTAATGATAATGTTAAGTAGACTTATCCTTCAAGACTTCAATTGAAGCATGTAAAAACTTTTCACGGTTATATCTGGTAAGGTAAGAAATAGAAGCACAGCAGGTAAAATCTATGATAAAATACGATCGGGCTAAAACTAAATGACACACAAACCAGTGACATCCAACAGTAGGGACATAGCGCTATAGTTGCTCTGTGCTCTGTTGTTCAACAGAGTATACCTTGAGACGAGAAAGTTGCCTTGGCCTTAAGAATGGATGCAATCCCGTTCACCGCTAATATTAGATGGCATTATTTTATTCAAATATAATGAAGTTGTAGTGGCAGTAGATCTGATCATAATATGCTACAGACCTGGTGGCTTTTGTGATAACGAAACGTCGGATAAAGAACCCGAATCGACAAACTTAACATGCGCTGACTTATAGCATGATAGGCCTACATTAAGAAGATAAGTTGGAATTGGATGAGATTAGAAAAGGAACGAGAGCTTTAGCATGCCTTCTAACTTATATGAAGCAGTTGATCGATAACGGTTGAAATATTGATGAATTATGATTAAATTTACACATACATACAAATGGTATTAATTGAAATAACGAGTGGGGGTGTAGAGCATACAAATCAAAAGTTGTGTTTTTATTTCACGTTATTCGATTCGTTCTCTCTATTGTCTAATAGTTTTTATTAGTATTTTTTGTCTAAAACTATTGTAACAATGGAAACAGGTACAATGTTCGCATATAAATCTAGTCACCACACACCATAGAGGTCCGTGTAATTTACATAAATACATTACTTTTAACCTTGTTCTCATTATAATTTAATGGCCGCTAATAGCTCCTTTACAGAAATTATTGTTTAAACCACAGAACGAAAAATAAATGGAAATGACCTTCATAATTTACTTATGGTAATTTACAGTTGTTAGAGCTGAGATTTTTCGTAAGTTAGTAAGAAAGTTTATATTCGTACAATAACAAAAGAAGGATTGAACCTCAAACTTCTTTCATGATACGCAGAGGGTATCTGATTTCTGATTCTACATCCATCTTAAGTTTTTCTCACTGTCCATGTAATAACGTCTAGATATCGACATAAAATTCAAAAATAGTAAGCACCTCTTACATTTATAATGAGTTATTACTTGCGCCGTTTCATCTCATATCTGATAAAGCTCCATTCCGAAAAAAATTACGCACATAAGAGTATCAGTGATACATACATGAATAAATTATATTGAATCTAAAATTAATATTGCACACCCGAGGGTTTCTTACCTAATGTTGTCCAAAGTATTACTTAACAAGTCATCCGAGTGCGTTTGACAAGCGTAATGGAATTATGACTTTAAATATTTTGATAGACTCAAACTCAACAGTGCGCAAGTCATAGTCAATTGACTATGAGGTATTAGTTGTTCAACGACTAATACCTCATTGTACCTCCTGAGTCATAATTATGAGGTATTAGTTGCTGAAGAAAAAAATTCAATACATCATTAAAGTTGAGCTATTTAATGATAACAGGCCGTATCTATTTCTAACTCGCTCTATGGTTTATGGCGCTGGTTCATGTCGTGTACTTACAAGTTCCCGAACGAGCTGGCGTAAATTGATGTTGTTTGTACAAAATTATTTTGTTAAACAAAACTTACATCAGAATATAAATTGTTATTCTTATTACGCTGTTATGGTCACGATAGAGTTGTAGTGTCCGGTATTAATAACCGGATTTATTATAGTTACATCATTCCTTATCTCATTACGACTCATAATTGTCCCAATGATGGGCACAGGGTTTCTCTCACAATATTAGGGTTTAAACGCCATAGTTCACCATGCTTTCCAACTATTGGCACACTTCACGCACCTTCGAGAACGTTACGGTAAAGTCAATTAACCCTTATGTTCATTTTGTATAGTATATTAAGCAGGTTTCCTCGCGAAATTTTGCCTTCATCGAATCGAATCGAAGAAGGTGACAACGGTAAGTTACTCGTACATCCAAAGTGTGTAAAGTCGCTAAGTTAATTAGTGTAGCGAATGTCAATGGGCGGCGGTGATCACTTACCATCAGGTGACCCGTCTGCTCGTTTGCTTTATAAATACGTAAAAAAGACCCATGACGTCACGCCCGTTCGTATGGTACATCCATATAAATACGAGAAGCGAAAACTGGATCCCTTTTGAAGAAAAATGCGAAAACGGAGGGTTCATTTCACTCACTCACTTCTCCTATACATAAACTATAAGTGTGCCAAATTTGATACTCCTCCGTCCGCGGAATTTTGGTAAAAAGGGATCCAAAGTTTTCGCTTCACGTATGTATGTATTGATTATTATCATCTGAGAATAGAGGTCTTAAGATTGCATTCTAAAAATTTTTTTATGATCTATGGTCGAATTTTTCGACCACCACGCTATCTCTAGTTTTAATAAATACATTTCCACGCAGTGATAGCCTAATGGCTTGAACGTTGGTCTCCAGAAGGGGAGGACGTATGTTCGAATCCTATACGCACCGCTAATTTTTCATAGACACGTGGATAGTATAAATTGATTATCACTTGCTTCGGTGAAGGAAAACGTCGTTATCAAACTTGTAAAATAATAAGGTGTATGAAGCTCGGAAATCCGCAGTTAGCCAACGTGGTGGACTACGGTATTAAACCTTTCCAGTCTATCATGAAGCTCTAAAGGCTTCTAGGTCAAACAGCAAATCCATCAGAAACAACAATCTTCTCAATGTGATATGACATCCGAGCCTAGTGGGAACTAAGTGGGAAAATTATGTGTACAGGGTAATTTCGCACGATAATGGTATCAGGGCGCCATAACCTTTAGAATAAAGCCCTTTTCTTAAAATTCAATAGATATCATTACACACACATACATATTGTATTGTCATTCTGGGTAAGTGTAATTAACAGTAAAATCGGACTGGAAAAAGTGGGTCATATTTAAGTAGTAAGATTCCCTTACATAGTTACAAGTGAAACTAACAGCGCGAAACATACATTTACCAAACATATTCAAACGTCTTAATATATTCGTGTAATTATGTCTGATGTTATCTTTCGCGCATTAAATATTATTTTCCATTTCTTATCTTTTCCCAAATGTTTTAAATGGAGATGTTGACATTGGCAGCCGCCGGTCGATACGTAATGCGAACGATAGTTCCAGAGGGGGTTAATTAATAATAACGGCGTATGGGTGATTAATGAAACCGTACCCTTCCTAATTTATAGTTGGACTTAGCCGCCTCGCCCCGCGCCCGCCCCAAAGCAAACTAAATATCCGATACCTCGATGTTAAGTGCTGCTTGCGGTGTTTTGATACTTGGGAGCATTTTTAGTGTACTAGGTTGTTAGTTACATTCTCTGAATACTAAGATTTCTGAACATTTAAAATAAATACGAGATAGATAATTTGTTATTTTATTACATACCTATCCTATTTTCTTACCATCGCCCAGGGTAGAATAGTACATAAAGCCATTAGGTATTAAGTTTCGTCCGAGTATTCACTAGTTTAGAAGTAACTGAATTAAAAAAAAAATTATAGTGGTTCGTGATGTTGTAATGTATACTGTTAGCGAATTTCATAAATTTTTGTAGCGTGTAAACAAACGCATGCGGTAAATAAGTTGACAAATAAATAACTTTGTTTGTATTGTCTCATGAAAATTCAATTACAATATGTGAAATTAATCAAAACTATCTTCGCAACTATTTTGCATACGTACTATTTTATTTTGAACACCTCTATCGTGTTTTTTCTCAATTACCTCATATATTTCAAGGAATGTTGACTTGAATCAGATGGCTGTATTAGTGATAAGATCAGTAATCGTAATTTAGATTCTTAACATTTGTTATGAATAAATTATTGTGTATATTAAAGATTATTGTATTCTCAAAAATTACTTAGTTATCATTAATTGTTTCCACAATCTGTTGGGTACTATCTTTAAAAAAACATAAAATCTTGATTAAGGTAAGAAAAAATAGATTGTTTGTAATTATCCTATCAATGTATATGCTAAGCAAAATATCATGAATTTACAATAAATATTAGATGTAAGATGATTTTCGAGATATTTAAGTACAGGTATGTCCCTATTGGTTTTATATGGCTTTAGTCGGGAAAATATTACGAGAAATGTTCAGGGTGGACACATACACATCCAAACACACATCCAAATTTAGGTAGATTAATTTTTATTTATTTATAATGACAAGTATCAAGAAGTGTTGTTCGCGCCACATTATTATGAAGACAAGTACGAGCAGTGTATTCGGACTTTGAAAATCTAATTACGTAGCCAGTACCCTTACCTCGATCGCTCCTTCGCGCCCGCCGCCGACCGCCCACCCCGGTTTGTTCCACTTTGCGCTCCACGAGATTCCCATTAATGATGTCACTAAAATGTAAATGTCTGTAGGTGGTACAACCTTTGTATGGTTTCACTAGGCACGTAGGGACTCTGCATTTTGTGTGGTTATCCGCGACACTCACAGCTGTCTGTTGGTTTCAGCAGGCCTGTACAGGTAATTGTTCCACCCGTTTACTAATTCCATATTAGAAACTAGATGTTAAGTATTGTCATAAAAGACGGAGTAAATCGTCAGGCGTACTAGAATAGCAATGTTTGAGTCATCAAATTAGAAAAGGCTTGTTTTTTAACTATGTTCGAGTTGACCACGTAATGATTTCTACTAAATAAATTTAATAAAATTTCTTGCGGCACTTTGTATAAATTTCTCTACATTTATTCGGTGTATTACCTGAAAATGCTTTCTTTTATAAAAAGAAGATATCTTTTAAATATTCATATCTGAAATTTTGGCAATTATGTACATAGTATGTTTTTATTTTTTATGTCAATAGCCAACAAGTGGGCAGACGGGACACCTGATGACCGTCCGTGACACCAAAGACATCGTCAACGCGTTGACAGCCAAGAAGGCAGCAGAAGGCCGTAGATGTTCAATGCACACAACTAAAATAACTTTTACGTATGCACTAGACTGTAGACTCTCTGTGTTGTAAATGTATACAACACATAAAAAGTATTTTTATACAATGTATTGATATTAAGAAGATGGATCTGTATAAATATAAACGACTCAAGTGCAACACTCCAAGTTTGTCCAGGCGCACGAATTATACATGGTGTATTAATACGGTGTTCAACTCTACTATTGCTAGTGAAGTTTTAATTCGATAACCCGCCGCCTCGTGGCCACCCCTTGCCTCCTCCACGATAATGTATTTATGGACGATACCGCGACCTAATGAGTGTTCATACGCTCTTTATGTGGCCCTAGTACTTTGGCGCTCCAACTACCTCCAGGACGCTTCTAACGGCCTGTTATCAACTTAGCAAGGCTCAAAGAAACCATTTCTCGTCCGATCTCAAATCAGGTTAGGAAAATAGAAGCGTGTCGGTTATGAATTTATTTTGTTTCTCGTCTTTTATGCTATCCTGGTACTTGTATTTGCGTTAAATTATTTTATGTCAGCGGGATAGTTTGGTAAACATTCAAAATAAATACATGTGTAAGTACTCTATCAAATTGGTCATGGGTAATAACGTTTAGATAAAATCTGCTTAGTATTGTTTTCATAAACCACTGATTCAGTGGTTTCATCTTTGTTATCCGCGAGGTGAACCGGGTTCGAATTTGGTAGACTATGTAAGGCCTAAAACTCCTTTAATATGAAAGGAATCCCGTCGGCTATGAAACAATTAAGAATTTGGGTTATTGGAAAAAATATGGTAGAAATACTTGAGTATGTACTTTGAAATTACTTTATTGAATGAATATTGCTTACAAATTATATATTACGACTATGCACTTCGCACTACGAACTACGTAATACCAACTACCCAATGCCGTTATCTCATGAGCTATCAAATAATGACCTTTATTTAAACCTTGTCTTTTGTGGTCTTATTTTAAAATTTGTTCACTATGCCTACAGTTTGTATCTTCCTTAACACCAGAAGCTCTAAATTACCGATAAAGTTCACCTTTTATGCGTCTTTATTTTTACAAGTTTTATTTTTTTCTGGTGGTCACTATTGGGTATGTTTTATTATTATTATCTATACAGAAATATTTAGCTTTAATTTCTGTTACATCTAAAGTAAACCAAGCTTTTCAAGACTTTCGTTTTAGCTATTAAACACAATAATATGTCTTTCTCAGAGTTACTGCGAATCCCTTACACGAAAAAGATTACAAGAATTTCACCTGTTCGTTCTATAAATGATTCGATTCGCTACTTTAGAAATTAGAAAGGTAGAAAGGTCTACAATGTTCTTTAGGGATGAACGATTAGGAAAGAATACTGTGATTCGAAATAATTAATTAATATATATATTTTTTTAAACACACTCATACCCCCGCAGTAGGTTTCCCTCTGTCGCGGGTGGCATGGACAACACAAATAACACATCACTAACACCCACGACCCGAGAACAAATATTTATCTGTCACA
>DWPQ01001470.1:0-12210 GCA_018251795.1 Perichares adela | reverse complement strand
ACCAAACTTGGCAATCCCAAGACCATTTCAAGTAGTATTGTAGTTCTATACGAGTTATGTAACCTGAAGCTCTAATGGCCATATGATAAGTGGTACAGACTGGATTACCACGTCTATAAATAATTATTAACTAGGGAGAAAAACATTGCATAAGTGTGTTCTGCTAAGATTACTGATTTATTCATATTTTGGTATCCATAAATACCGCAACCGATAAGCAATGCTGACTTTACCAGCTACCGATGTAACCTATCCTGCGTGGTAGTACCGACAACTAATGTTCTTGTCAATCACGTTTCAGTTCCTGACGGTTCTGCGCGAGCGCATCGAGAAGCGCGAGGCGGAGAAGCTAGTGAAGCACGTGATCAAGGCGGCCGTGAAGCTGGGCGTGTTGCGGCGGCACGGACAGCTGTCTGCTACTGATGAGCGTGCCCTCGCCGCCTTCCGCTCCAAGTTCCACGTAAGTGATAGCACCTTAACCATATTTCGTAAGTAATTCTCGGATTAAGCTAGGTTTTAAGGCCAAGATCCAATATTATGGCTGTGAGTTGACAGACTCACCACATCTTCAATAACATTATGACGAACTAGCAGGTCTATCAGGCCTCACAGTCACGGGTCATGGAGGATTCATTTATCACTATTTATACTAAATTAATTTTAAATACGCTTATTCTGTATATTTAAAGTGCGTACATGATTTGTATGTTGATGTTGAATGGATGCCGAGGAAGTTTCTGTGGGTAAAAATGCCAGTTAACAAAAGATCTTTCTACAGGCAGGTTGGATATCTCAGGAAACTCCCCCAAACCCCCTTTAATCCAAAAAGAAAAGGTGACCCATGTCTCCCAAACAGGTGTACATAAAACTGGACTTGTACAAAGCGGTAAAACAAAAATATACAAAGCGATCACTCCTTACGATATCTTTATATCAAAAACGTATAAATTAAGAATGTAGCATCATCAAGTTGATAATCCATAAATACGTTGTCTTCCACAGACGGTGCTAATGGCCGTGGTCTCATTCTGCGAGGTAGACTTCTCTTACGATAGAGGGTTCCTGCAGGATGCTCTCCGCGAATCTCATCAGTCGCTCAAGTAAGTTTTCGTACAAAAAAACAAATATTTCCTCTTTATAATATTAGTCTAGATTTTGAGACTATTGACGTGATTATGTACGAAGTAGAGAATTACCCCTGAAGTATTAGAAAGAAAATCTAAAGGTGCTATGGTGAAGCAGTATCGTCAATGGTAATCCTAAGCTTAATTTCATGTCCAATTATACACTAATTCTGTAATTGTCTGAAGCTGTGATCGTAATTGTGAACTTTCGTCATATTCCTTTCAGGTCAGTTGTAGAAAGGCATTTATCGGATAAATCAGTGTCACGCCTTGCGGGCGTATTCGCTCTAGCATCCCGGGACGAGCTACTGGACTCGTTATTCGCCGGTCAAATCGACGAGGACGTCCTCAAGTTGACCAGGATGCTACGCAAGGAACTCGACAGAGGCCTTCTATAAACCACAAAATCGGGATTTTATGTGCCGTCCTACCACAACCAAAGCTGTGTGTACCATCTTTAAATAAGTGATTAAGTCGACTGGCTTAGAATGGTCTCTCCAGTCTTTCGGTCTATCGAAATCTCGCTGTACTTCGACTGTCGGATCACTTATAATATCGTTATCTTCACAAATGGAGATTTGGTAAGCAATTTCTACGTATCTTCGCACGATCAGTATGTATTCTTAGAGTATTAGCTTCGGCTTTAATTTCACCGAATGCACGCGTTTCTTGTATAATTTTGACGTTATTGTCTTCGAATGCTCTCTATGTCGAATGGAATGACGCATCGATTTTAATCATAACAAGACTGTTAGGAATACTCAATAGCAGCAGTTTCGACTTCCTCTGTCTTTCTATCGGGTTTATTACTGATTATTTGAGATAAGTTTGCTACAAAATTATTTCTTTGATCAATGAAAATAGCATGACTAAGTCTGTCCTGGTCTTCACTTAAACTTAGTACCAGTTAGACAAAGCCTTGTACTAATAAATATTTACAAATTTTCGACAATAGCGGGCAGACATATACATATGATAATATTATTAAAGTTTTGATACACATTTAACTTAAATATTGAATATTATATCAAAATTATTGACACTGATAATGAAATCATTATCGTAAGTGAAGTATCAGATTATGAATGAGTGTTTTTACAGTAGATTGTAAGTTAAAAGCATATCGCTTTAAATGGACGATTTGTGGGCAACTGGAGTTTATCTTGCCTTGCATTTGCCAGAAACGTCTTGCTGAGGAAATAACTAGTCGTGAAGTTAAACATGCCGATTTAATTAAATATTAACGAGGACTTAATTACATTGACATTTTACTAATTCTTGTCGTAGTTTACAATGAAATGTAAATCTTTTGAATGTGTACTTTAATGGGTTTTTGATTAAAACGTCATGACAAATCTTGCCTGTTTTTTTAATGTTTAATTTTTTAACGGATTTTAATAGTGTTTTGTTATTGGCGTCGCATTTAATTGTAAGTGTATATAATAGGATAATTATTTATAGTTGGAATGGTGTATTCTGTGTTTATTGGCTAGTGGTCGTTTCTAGATTATGGTTACCGATATTACTGAGTTTAGAGCTCATCAGAGCTTTTCGTTCAAGTTTGGAGTTTAATCTGTTGTCACAAAATTGTTTACGCTGAAGTGTATTTTGACGTAATAGAGAAAGATTAATGGCGATAATTTTGAAGCAATTTTATATAATTACTAAGTAACTCAATTTTGTTTGTGTAATACTTTTTAGTACTGTACAACAAGTTATTCAACATTTTATTGTTATAAGAAAAATCTTTGGAAAAAATATTATTCTAACTTTGTATTTAATTACTTTATTTGCTTCAAGTATTAGAAAATATCTGAAATACTATGTTTAAAAAACCGAACATAACATAGCCGTGGAATAATTTGTCAGCGTGGATTTTGCAAAGTATCTTGCATTTAACGTACATTACATTCTGAAATTAATGTGTAATTACACTTATGTAATTAACATGTATTTACATTAATATAATTAACGTGTCACTACATTTATGTTAATAAGACAAAAAAGTAGAAATTTAATCAATTGCAATAATTAAGAATGTTGTATAACCGTGAATTATTTGTATGATACTTACAATTTTGTAAAATTCAAACTTATTTTTTTTATCTCTTATTTGTTTTAATTAAAATAATTTTATATTTTTATTAATATTATTGCGGAACTTTTATACTAAATTGATGAAGACTATCCATATTATGATAGTACGTGTTATTTGAAACCAAACTGTCTAAAAAGTAAAGATGGTAAAAATAAGAATATACGTTATAAATGTTTATGTCTAAGACCTAATAGTACGTTTATGTTGACACAACATACTAATATCGTAAAAATATCGGCGTCAAATATATGAAATAATATTTTCTAATTGAGAGAACCCGTATCTTGAATGTAGTGAAATAATTTTGGACAAAAAAAATAGATCCATCTACAATATAAAAATGTTTGGACCAAAAGAATAATATCTAGACCTAGTTCAAGCATATCTGGGCTACTTCATATCTTCTAGCGTTAACAATTAGCTTGTAAAATCAAATTGATAGTTTTTACACTTACCTTACTGATATTACTTGATATTTTCACTAGAATATCTGGAATTGGTGTAATTTCCACTTTCAGATAGAAATTACACGGCACGGTAGAAATAGGCATGTACCTAATGATCGTCAATCACCGCTTGTTTAAAGTATTTTTTACGGTAGTGACATTGCTTTTTGACGAAAATAATACACACGCGCCAAAATAATGCGCAATATTTTCAAATATTTTCAGTTTCATATTTCAAAATCGTGTAATAAAATGAATATTATGTATTTGGCATTAATTTTAATAGAACAACTGTGCCCACCATGTCTATTTTGATAGAAATGAACCTAATTTTAGATGTAAATGTTACAAATTGGTTCAGTAATTAGCTTATAGATTGATTAAAATTGTAAATTACAAGAGATTTTGTTTCAATATAACAACTTTATCGTTGATAAGTTGTTACTTCCCCGTGTGGCCACAAGTTCCTTACACGGTATTGGCAAATTAGATGGCAGTCGATTTTCAACAGTCATTGTCAACTCTTATCAACGTAAAGGTACGTAATAATAATACGCTATTCATTATTTCTTAATGAGAATAAAGTTCTGTAAACGTAATTAACTGATGTAACAACAGGTTTCTTAGCTAGATGAAATCAAAGAAACGTCCTGTATGAAATGTAACAAATGACAATATGGAGTGTAATAATAATTAATAACACATTTAGTTTATAATTTAGTAATATTATTGTGGCTCTCCTGCACACGTTGGTCGTAGTAGTGACTCTCTTATTATTTAACGTATTTTTAAAGTAATTGTATGTAAATGAACAAAATAAATGATCAAAAATGAACAATTGACATGTTAATTTAATTTTAACGTATTTTTGTGTGTATTTGTGTCGTATACCAGTGTGTTATAAATTAAATATAAGCAATCTTTGTTACACAAATCAAAAGTTAATAAGTTGTAATTTTAAAGCAATAAGTGACAAATAGCAAATATTGATGGTATCCTAATATGGACATCGAAAATACATATAATAACATTAAATATTTCATTAAAATAGTTTAACTTTAATATATTTAACACAAAACGGTATTTTTTGTTCCAACGTTTTGTTAATACTAGTTTAAACAAAAAAATATTTTCAGTATTTAAATTAAAACAAACAAATACTGAACAGGTCAGTATATTCTAGAGGTTTTGTAATGTTTTTATTATTTTTAAACGTTTAAATTTTAATATATGTGATATGATTTAGTGAACAACTTGTATTAGAAACTTTATGTGTACTACTGGAACGGCTATAATCTATGAACAACGCATTTTAACTCCAACATTCGATTATCAATGGCCATTAAATTAACTTATTATTAAATAATATAAATATCTGAATTTAATTGATGTAACGTATTGTCTGTATTCACGTTAATTTTTGCAATAAGTAGCAGTAGACTCAAATTTACGATTCTTACACGTTTTTGTAGTTTTTTTATCGCATAAACAATTAGTATCACAAAATATACAAAAACACTATCTCATGTAGCCTAAGTTTTAACGATTATTAATTTGAATTCACGCAACACATTGTCTAATTTATACTTTAACACTTATACTTAGCACATAATGTACTGAACACCGATAGAGAGTTGGTGATATCTATAAACCGTGCTTAGACTTATCTTAGACTGCTTTGGTTTGCAGTATGGACAAATACTTTTGTGCGGTTATTATCGTTACATTTTTGTAACATTATGCACTAAAGTTAAACTCAGCTTAGGCTGAGTCAAAGTATTGTATGATACAAAAACTGTGTTAGCATGAAACTGTAGTTTGAGATAAATCTAAGTACGCTTTAAAGGTCTCAGCCTTAGTATATAAGGTAAAGTCCACTTTTAGTTGCCAGTGAGTTCGGGAGGATCTCATGTAATATGTCGTAAGGAAATGTTATTAATTTGTCTTACTGGTACCCAAAAGTAGAGTTGGTCCCATTAGTTAATCTTTTCAAGTTTGTTAAGCTGTGTTATATGTCATAAGATTTGATAACAAATATACAATTGATAAGAGTTATTTGTTTTATTTACTTCATCACTAATTATATTTTAAAAAATATATGGTTACTTGCGCGGTGAAGTATAACCATAGAGTTAATTAAATTAAATTAAATATAGAGTAGGGGTGCCATAGCCGGAGAGTGCAAGTGTCCAACAAATAAAAAGAGATAGAAGATGAGAGACGAATACTTATCTTTATCATACATATGCATTAAAGAGCGTTAGGTAGCCTCCTTATTTTCTCTTTTTTTCGATGGACTAATTTTAGCAATTTCACCTACATTAATATAACCCTTAAAATTTTCTGTCTAGTGAATTTTATAGTATCAATAGTTTTTTTCTGGTTTGGCTTTTATCGTGTCACTGAGATGACTGAGACACAATTATTTCTGCCAATGTCAAGTGTTTAAGGAAACACGCTATTTTTAAATAAATTTTATCTGTGATGATTTCTTAAGACTTAGTTTCTCATTCTACACTATTAAAGCACAACCTTAAACAAATATCAATAGTCATATTGCCAGATGCCAATACTGTCACCACATTCGTTAAGTCACCTTCACTATCAATGTGCCACAGTCGGCAGTAGTGGTGGTGCTAATAAATTTTCGGCCGTAGATAATATAAGATGCTTCGGTCCTTTCTATTGAAAGAAAATATTTATTTCATTGGAGGTCTTTGGCCTCTTTTACGACTAGTTTAATCACGGTGGTTATGTTATGTCCATGGAGGTTAAATCTGCTTGTCTCAAAGGTTATATCTGCTTGTCTTATGTGGTGCATCACCATTTACAATCATCCTTGCAATGTTTTAATTTTTTGGTTCCAGTATTAAACGGACACTAATATGCATATCCCGGTACTTAATGGCTGGCATTTCAATCATGAGATTTAAGGCAAGTAAGGTATGTATGTAACGAAATACGTCCAAGCGGTAACCGTTCAATATAGATGGGTCACTTGTTCGGTTGTGAGATATTGGTATAAAAAAGCTGGGATTCCGTAACTATTCAGTGAAGTATAGTGTAATGTTTAAGAATTATAGAGGTATGCAGTGATAGTCAAGTGGCGGCGTGAATCTTCATCACTCATCACAATCATTATCTCTTACTTCGGTGAAGAAAAACATCACAACGAAACCTGCATACCTGAGCGTTCTCCTTAATATTTTCGTAGATACATATATGAATTTGAAGGTGTGTCAATCTGCACTTTCTCCGCGTGGTGAGCTTTAACTCTCACAATGTCAGAGGAGACCCGATCCTTGTAATGCGACAACTAAGGGTCGTTATGCATGTACATAGTGATAAAATAAGAAATAAAACAAACAATTGTGAAAGCACCAGTCAATAATTTATTCACTAAAATCCCTTAGTATACAATCTGATAATATCGGTGATGCTGAGTGTTGACACTAAAGTGCTGGAGAATGCAAACACGTCAATTTTCTGTCACGACAGATTCAAGATATTTCATTTGTCAAGATATTACGCAATAATACTGAAAATACACGATTAACTTGCATTTTAAAATCATCCACATAATAATCAAACCACATAATAATTAATCCAGATATTAAAAAAATGCATATTAATCAATACATAATTATATTAACCAATCTGAATATTAATCAATACATTTGATTAATATCCAAACCCCACAAAAAATCGCATATTAATAAATCCGCATACTAAACAATCAATTATTAAATCGATTCGCATATTAACCAAACCACATCAAATAACCCGTATGAAAATCAATCTGGTTAAATAGTGTATCTTCAGAGTGACTGAATAATATCTAGTTCTTCGGTTGAATAATATCTAGATTTGCAGCACACAATCGTATTAAGACGTATATTCCTTACCACGCTGTTAATATAAATTTCAGTGAGTATTGTAATTGTAATAATTGCATCTACGACACTCAATAATATTGGAAACGTAAACATGAATGGTGACACTAATTTAAACATTGAAAGAGCTTAACCTAACGAGTAGAATGATAATATTCGTTACACAATGCTTCGATGATTATTTACAAATTGTACCTTGGAATGTTGAAGTATGGAGATTTTTTGTTAATTTAATGTTAATTATTTAACGTAGATTATTTAATGTTAATTATAATAAAGATATTATTTATTTGCATGCTAATTATATATTAAATTTTTGCTGTGCTTGTAACATCGGTCCGATAGTAAAATACATTATTTATGACTTTTATGTTTCATTTACATTTATTTTACATATTACAAGTTTTTCAATATGTTGCTATAATTTGTAATAACTAAAAGTAATAACAAAAACTATTCAAGTATTAGTCTTGACGCTTCTCTATAGATATTAAGTTATTCTATATATCGTTATAATACTTATCATATTTTCGATTAGAATCTTTCTGTATCGGCGCACTAGACAATATATTTTAATAAAGAATGAGACGAATGGGATAACAGTTAAAGCGCCATCTATTGTGATACTTGCAACACTAAGAAGGTACAAGTGACTATGAAGCTCGAAGCTTTTCAAAGGAGCTTTCACTAACTTACATTACACCTACACGGGTATCGCTACAGTTAGTATAAAATAGATTTATTTCTCTACCCTAATTACTATCCGCAGGTAAGTACCTACATAATATTTACCAAAACAATGAGTATTGTGATTTATAGATATAATTATTATTTTATTTTGCCGTTCCAAAATGAATCCTCCCGAGATTCTTCAATCAACAATTTTACGTTAATTAACTTAATCATTTCAAAATTCAATTTATATTTTTCGTTAATACAATTCAAAGTTGAGTATACTTTATGATTAAAAAAAAACAAAATAAATACATACAAATACGTATGTGATTCGTAAAGTATACTGTGATGTCATCTATAAAACAATGCAGGCTGAAATAACAAACACATCTTAGAGAAAAAATAAATATTACACTTGACATAACATTATAGATATACGAGTAAAACAAATAGTTACAGCAAACTTACATTAAGGAGTAGAGAAAATAGTCGCTAATATGATTTTAGGGATAATTTACAGAGATATTGTCTAACTTAATATTAGTATAGTTTGTCATATTACTGAGATATAAAGTTAACAAATACACAAAATAACAATTAATATAATTACGGTTTTGCAATTTCTTCAATAACGAATAATTTACATTATCATAAAATATGTTATTATATTGTTACACATGTGTGTTGTATGTTCATTGGGGCTATTACGAAAATGAGAGATTTAGTGGTTAATTATCAACAAAATTCAGACGATAACAAAACTTTCATGGCTTTCATTTCTTTTTTGATAGCTTTTTTATAAGTTAGAAGTAAAAACATTCGTCGTTCGGCCATTCTTGTTCAGTGCATGTATAACCTGTGCTCTTCTATTATATTATACATTATATTTTACATCACGTTATACATTTAAGTATCACCAATATAATTGTTAACGAGCTTGATTCCGCGGTAATTAACATAAATCAAAATTATTTTCCATTTAATTATCCAGGTACTATTATATTTCAAAATTAATTTATCATAATTAATTTTCCATATTAATTAATCAAAATGAATTTTCCAGATTGATTAAACCAAACCCATTTTACGAATTAATTAATCAATAGCTACTTTCGCAATCGCCCCAATGGACTAAACACAAATGCTAAGTGCCAATACAAAGTGTCGGTACTCCTATAATTAATTAATTATATATTACCGAAGATATATGATAATGTTACACTAGGTAACATAAATGACTACTTGCAAAACGTAGCTTTGTTATTGTGATCGATACATATTAAAAATATATAATTAGATATGTGAATTAAAATTACAAATTTGTAAAAAAGATATTTATTTACTGCACTTCGAAAATGTATCTAATCCTGCCCCCTCAACAATTGCTAAGTCGACGCCATTGCAGTTACTTACATTTAATACCATAAACAAAAATACATTTTATTCAACAATAATCTCATTCAATTCTCAATACCTTTATTAGTCAGTTCCATATTGGTGAGTAAATCAATTCCTTCTTATTGTAAATATTTTATTTTTCTTCCCTACGTAATTATAAAATGTCTAAGTTAATTATCTTAGCTGTATCACAATCAAAATAAAAATAAAAGCATTACTCATCGTGAACAACACACGTGATGCTTGTGAATTATGATGATTATAAATTTAAGTTAAATTGGATGTTATATTTTAACGGATATTCACGGTAAACAATTTTATTTTTAAATTACTAATTACTTATCAATTATTATATTTAAATAAAATTGTTTCATTTAACAAAAATCGCGATTGGAGTTTATTAAGAACATAATATGACTATTAGTGTTTTTTAATATTCCAGGAATATAATCCAATAAATTTTTGATATTCTGGAAAATATTTTTACAAAATGTCAAAAATAGTAATACAGGGAAATCAATTCGATTTGTATCTATATGTTGTGTGGGAGCTACAAAACATATTTTCATCATTGTGCGGTCATCATCTAAGATCTAATTTTAACAAGTTTACGCCAATGTGTACATTATTTTGATTTGATTGTTTGCTTTACAAAATAAATTTATCTATCTAATACAAAATATCATATTTTCGATCACCAATCACTAAATCAAACCTTCTGCGTCACTGGACTTTGGCTTAAAAGTATAATTATTTACTCACCCGCGTATTATGAAGCCCCTTGCCATGACTTAGTGCAATTGTAAGTGTCTACTATCGACTTATTATTTATGACTTACTGTCCAATAAAGAAAACTTTAACAGTAGTTTTAATACTTGAAAGACTTATGTGCACGCCAAATTTTAAGTCCCCGAAAGTGTTTTAGAGACAAAGTTAAAATTAATAACAAAAAAAAGTTAAGAAGTAATTAATTGCTGAGCACGAAACATTGCAATTAAATGTTAAAATAGAAGTTATGGTTTAAAACGAGTACATTTTACGATATTAAAACAATTCTACGTCGCTAATGAATAATTAATACTAACAATTATTCTCAGAAGCATAATTACTAAGGGGGGAATCTAATTTGGGGAGATGACTGTATACTGCTTAGAAACATCATAACTTTTGTTAAAATATTTGGGGATAGAAATAATAATTGGATACTTATTGTTCAAATTTATCCACCGGTGTAGTTGTAAGCATATAATACTTTTATGAACAACTGAGATACGTTTGAATCTATGATTTATATTACATAAAAATATAGTTTAGGGACCAACGACTACAGGGATGATAGACAGTGACACGTCCTCTTCGGATAGCAGCTAGAGGTAACTGAAGTTGTCGCAAACAGACACATCTAGGAAAGTAAAGTATGTTGTGTACGTATTAGAAATTGACTGGTGATAACATTGATAACAAAATAGTGGGTGAACTTTTATTATTACAGTACGCATATGCATACGATTCACGCATTGTCATTGACAAAGAAATTAAGCGGTTTATAGATTTAACTCGTTTATTGCGTCACAAATTTTACTGTACTTTCATCTGGTGCGGTGTGATCATATATTGACTCACAGGTAGTCCTTTATCAGAGGGACATGAGCTCTATATGGTATTTTCATTGTATGTTTGTTTGGTATAATGACGGAAATATTATAAAACGGTCTCGAACTCGGATCCTGAATGGAATAAATAGAATCTTCTCTGATTTTACGCATTGTCATAAATTTATGTCATAATCATAAATGGACTTTGTCCTTTGAACTTTGTTTCAATGGGCTGAATGTGGATGATGTGGGATACTCAGACTTGAGTTACCTCCAGCTTCTACGGTGCCACAATTTTTGCGTCTCATAAGTTCCATACCTTCGTGAATTGAGAGATTTGTTTGTTGTAAGCTTTGTTTATGACTTCTAAGGGGGTGCGTGAGGGGCGGGTCGAGGAGCGGGGAGCGGGGTGGGTAGCTGCGAGGGTCGGTGCGTTCACTCGCGCAGCTTGTGCCAGTCGGCGATCTGGCGGCGAGGAGCAGCCTGCACCTCGTGCCAGTGGTGACGCGCGCTGCCAGCGCCCTCTGCTCCCAGCTCCAGCCGACCGATGACCTAAGGACAGGTGACGCATATTACTGAAGGATTCGTGAGATTCATTATGAAAACAACGACTTAACTTAGGTCAACATTGGATCCGCCGACTAGGTTCACTTCTCAAGTTCACTTAATTCACGGATGATCATGGTAGTCATGGGATTCGTGAGATTCATTATGATAAGACAACGACTTAATATTCAAGTGAACATCAGATCCACCGACTAGGTTCGCTTCAGACAATTATGTTCATATAATTCACTAATGATCATGACAATCACGGTATATCTTCAAAAAATCAAAATCAAAATCAAATCACGTTTATTGTGAAACACAGGTACAATAGTTGTTAAACATAAACATTTTAGATCCGCTGTATTTCCGCCGCATATGGGCATACAATAAAATAAAGAATTAAAAAATATCACACGTTAAAATTATAAAAT
>DWPQ01001469.1:0-12211 GCA_018251795.1 Perichares adela | reverse complement strand
CTTTTCACTGTATGAAATTTTAGACTTTGATTTAAAAGTAGACATGTAAGTGAGGCGTGAAATATCCATAGTTGTTTTATTTATGGTGTTAAGGAGTTTAGTGAATAATTAACATGACCAACGCTACCATACAGGTAAAATACGCCCATTCGTTCGACGATAATATTGATTATAATAGTTAGTTATGAAGAAAGTTACAGAACTCTACATAACTGCATATAAACTAATATTCAACTGTTTGTAACGTAGATTTTTTACTTTGCTTAATATTCGTAATGAATGAATTTCGGAATGATTGGAATTCGCAATTTCATTATTAACATTTTAAATACCCACTTCAATAATTTTAGAATATTACGGTCTAGGAATGCAAGTGGAACGGTCTAACCAATAACAAGAACTCATTATATTCAAAATAATATATTCTTCAGGAGATCGAGGGGATCGATGATTACTGGGGACCCGCGTTCCGATCTGTGTATGAGGGTGAAGGAGGCCATGAAGCATTTGTGCAACAGCTTGATGAGAGGATCAAGCAGCATGACAAGGAGATTGAGAAGTTATGCAATTTTTACTATCAGGTAAGAAATTTTTTTGCCATTTCTTCCTCAAACCAAATTCTTAGGACCATACTAAACAATACTAACACAGTCACATCACCACTGTACCTAGTACTAATAGTATTACTTAGTTTGCGAATGTTAAAGGCATGTCCACATGAAGCTGTAAAGGCTGCTAGGGCCAACAGGAAATGTCCATCAGAAACAAACATGATTAGTAAAGACACAAATGAGACACTCCAACCAAATAACCAAATACCTAAACCATCCTAAAATCCACCTGACCAATCCATCATAATCCATCCTAACCACCTAAAATCAAATGTAAACTGTCACATAAACAGAAAGATATGTGACATATAACTGGAGAGCTGAACCTGGTGAAGACACAGTTTATTTATTTATTGAGGATCACCCACGCTGGTTACACATAACAGATACATTTCTAATATGATACATTTAAAAAAAATGAAAAAATTGTGTTCCTGCTTTTATAGGTGAACACTGCATGCAGTTATGATTTAAAGTTAAAATGATAATCTGTGTTATAGGGTTTCATAGATTCAATCAGGGAGCTGTTACAAGTGCGGTCACACGCAGAGGAACTTCATGGAGAGATATCTAATGTTGATGCCAATGTCAAGGAGACAACTGAAGGTAACATTGTCTGACAAGAGCTGAAAAAACAATTTTTATTATAACAGCTATGGCATTATTATTAAAATACTAGGTATGATGTTAATGCTATCATATTTGTAGTGATTGTGGTCTAGTGGATTTAACATTGGGGTCACACAAGTGGGTCTGCTACAATTATGAGTTGTGATGATGATGACATTTATATTATAAATGAATGAGAAAAATATTAAATACTAGCTCACCCTGCAAACTTTGTCTTGAAATATAAATTATTTCGAGAAAATTTGAGGTTGGTGATAGAAGAGTGAAAATTAAGGATTGTATGTATTTTTTGGCACCACATCATAAAAAAAATATTTTAAAAAATTGGTCCATAAAATAAAAAAAAAATATGTTGGGCGTGGGCCCCATTTAAGGGTAACTTAGAGGTATAAAAAATTGTTTACAGCCTATTTTCAGACCTACTGAATCTATGTATAAAATTTCATAATAATTGGTCAAGCCATTTTGGAGGAGTATGGCAACTAACACTGTGACATGAGAATTTTACATATATAGATTGGACATTGAAGTATTTTTGCTTAGGGTTATGTACAAGAGCCGAAGAACTCATTAGGGCGCGTCGGGTCGAACTAAACATAGCCGCGACTATTGAAAAGATGGAGCTCTGTTTGCCTTTGTTGACTACTTACTCCAAATTGAAGACCCAAGTAGAGGCTAAGAGGTATGTCTACAATTATCAACAAATCCCATGAATTAGTAAATGTCAAAGTAAACTAGTTAGGATTTGTATATTTACTGCTTATACTTGAATTGTGCTGTACAGAGTATGTTACATTTGAATAGATAATATGCATCCGTGAGTCCAAGTTAAGCTTTCCTGTTTGGGATGCATCCAGCTTTACAATGGTTAAGTTTTAAAGCCTGCAGCATACAGTTTAATCATATGGTATGTAGCCCACCAAGTTTGTATTTAATGCCTGGTAGACATGTCTTGTGTCTAGAATATTTCATCCACTATTTATCCAAGTAGCAGCCGCGCTATAGTGTATGTTCTTAGGCTGCGCTTCCGAGAAATCTATGATATGTTGTAGTTCTAATATTGTCTATAGTAAAATCAATTTCTACCTCATTTCCAGGTATTACCCAGCACTGAAAACCCTCGAGCAGTTAGAGCATGTATTGCTACCCCGGGTGGGTCCTTACAAGTGGTGCGCGACGATATCCGCCGATATCCCTCGTCTCCGCCAGTCCATCCAGGATGCGTCGATGGCAGATCTCAGGGATTTCCTCGAAAACATCCGCAAACTCAGCCCACAGGTAAGGCTTAGTAAAGGTTTTTAAATTCCATCTATGTATATTAGAAACGATATTTTATGTTTGAAAATCTGATAATCGCTTTTTTTAATAGGTTGGTGTTATGGCTTTGAAGCAAACTCAAGAAATGCTGGGACGAAGTTTAGCCAATATTGTTAAAAACAAGAAAGGTATGTTGAATATATTGATTAATAATGTTTGTACAGACATTGTAAACTATAAGTTCTACTGTACTTTAGTGCCTTGGTTAGGTTGCGTCCACATCTGGCGAGCTGACCGCGAGCTATGCTCGTGCCGTCACGGCAACGGTTTGGTGCGCCTCTTTAGCGCAACTCATGCAAGGCTCGTATACGACGTATCGACGCGAGTTGCTAGCGCGCCGCACACGCGCCGATCGCGTACAGCGCTTAGGTTGCGCGCGAGCGGCGCACGAACAAAAATGAACGCGCGCACCTCGCAAGTGGCTCGCGAGCTGCGCATTCGTCAGATGTAGACGCACCCTAGGTTCTAATTCCGTAGTTGCAATTCTCTTAAGTTAGGAGCATGTTTCAAGTGAATTGTCACTTGCATTGGTGAAGGAAAACATGTTGAGAAAACTAAGAGTTCTCCATAATGTTTGAATGGATGACTATTGCTTTAAATGCTCTTAATTTGAATGGAGACTCAAAGACACAGTTTGTTGGTAGTAATTCTTTGGGTAGTGCTTAGTTTTTTTGGTAATATATGTTACATAGATATGGCAGTCCTCGGTATTACCAACAAGGAGAGTGTCGGGCCACAGTGTCCCCACGAGCTGGTTGACTTCAGTCCACTTCATCGGTGTCTACACATTCATAGTGTGTTGGGAGCTAAAAATGAATTTATACAGTACTACAGGTAGGTTTTTATGGTAATTTTTGTTATAATTAAATATACTGGATATTTAAAAGTAAGTTGGTCTTAGACCATTTATCATGGACAAGTATTTTTGTGCGCTTATTAACTTAAAATTTTCGTAAGTCACTAAAATTATACACTCAAGATACACGCAGCTTAAGCTTAGGCCGAGTTAAAGTAATGTTTATAAATGCGAAAACTGTCCAGCTTTAAAATTTAGTTTGGGTTAAGTAAAAGTATGCTTTATAGATCTCGGCTTAAGTTACATTCAGGTAGAATGTATGTAGAAGGTATCTACCGTAACTGTTCGTTTACATTCAGGACTTTATATTTACATATATTTTGTAGCTCATGAATTATTTCAGAGCTCAACGCAAGCAACAAGCTCGCCTCGTCCTGATCCCGTCATCGGGCAATCTCCACGACTCCATCCAGAATATGAAAAGCTACCTCAACGCGGTCTTGGGCTTCTTCATCTTGGAGGAGCATCTGCTGACGACTGGCGCCGGCCTGGTCTCCAAGGACTGGCTCCTGGACACCTGGAGCATGTCGGTCACGAAGGTGGCTTCTACGTTGAGGACCAACACTTCGCTGATCACCGACCCTACGCTCATGCTGAGCATTAAGCATCAGATTATGCTATTTATTAATGCTCTCAAGTAAGTTAACTTTATAAATTTATTATAACGGCCCTTTGGATAAGGTGAAACCCTGCAAAGGGATTTGGCAATATGGATAAGGTTGAACCCTGTGGAGTGATTTCCAATTGGAGCAGGCATTTATATTTCAGACGGGGTGTATGGGTTTCATTTATAGTTGAATCTGCACCAAGCTCCCTTGATTGCGGTATACCCTTCTGAACAATGGAGGATGTGATGCCACACACTGCCCATTGTAGTTCCCCGGGCTCTATACCATACAGTTTAATGCCGACGGCATTCGTTCAGGGTCATCTGAGCTCGGCAGCCATATTGTAGACAGCTTTATTGTATCCAATATTCTAGCACAATATTGTTATAAGTTGTTTGACTCCAGATGCTATGGTCTCCCCGTGGACCCGCTGCCACTCCTGCTGCAAGAGATGGCGGAGCACTACACTGAGGTGCTGATGCAGCGCTGGGTCGTCGTGTTTCGGGATATACTGGACAACGCCTCCTTCCTCCCTATCGAGGTATGCACTTATTTGGTCCACAAGATGATTGGTGCTGGGTTAAACATATGTATTACAAAAACAAAAATATGACGTGCATGAGAGTCTTGACAAAATACCCACATAATTAATGAATTTACACGAATACAGGAATTATAATTAGAATTTAATCATTGTCAGGTTGAAAACCAAGAGCAGTATGACGGCGTAATGGACACTTTCCCGTATGAAGGAGAAGAGTTGGAGACGCAGCCCTTCCCGAGAAAGTGAGTGTTGTTACAGGCTTTTGTTTATTTATTTATTACCCTTTATTGTGCACCATGAGAATGATACACGAGAATGGATACATGTGAACCAAAATACCTAGTCTGTGCACAAAAGGCGAACTTTTTCCAGATAACCTTTGGGTAAATGACTAAAGGAATTTGTGAACTAAAGGAAATGTCAGAAAGGGTGTACAGTGTAATACTAAATTAATTAAGATACTATCACCGTTTCAGTTTTTTTGTATTTGTGGATCTTCTTTGCAATCTGAAAAATAATATATCACTTGGTTCGGTGAAGAGAAATGTCGTGAGGAAATCTGCCTAAGAGATCTTAATAATCTTAAAGGTGCGTGAAGTCTGATAAACTGCACTTGACTAGCGTAGCTCTGGTCTGATTGAATGAATAAATGGTTCTGCTCCTTAAATCCTTTAATAGTGAATGAAGACACGAGTCAAACTGACCTTGACTACCACATGTATGTATGAATGAATAAATGTTTTCTCTTCCCCTTCTTCAACCGTCTCATAGTGTGAGGACAGCTGAGGCCAATGAAACTATTATCGAGGTGATGATGTAGCATAATATGCATTGTATTATTGTATACAGGTTCCCGTTCTCGTCGATAGTGCCGGCGGTGTACGTCCAGGTGAAGGAGTTCATCTACGCGTGGCTCAAGTACTCGGCGGGGCTGGGGCTGGGCGGCGGCGGGCGGGCTGCAGCCGCGCGCCGCTCCGCCTCGCTGCTGCTCGGCCGCTCGTTCACCGGCTGTCTCTCCGCCGTGTTCCGACGGCCGTTGCCTCTCGTGCAGCTTGTGCAGGTGTGTAATGGTGACGAGATGCTGGAATCATAGTTTCGTGGCTAGACGTACTCTTGGAAGCTTTTATAGTACGTATTTTTTAATAATAATACACGTGTCGTGTTGTTCCTGATACCTACCGCGACCATATCCATCATCTAGGGTTGACTGATGTAGAATGCCGTCAGGCATTAAGTCCGCCCATTGTGATCTAGTTTTTAGGTTTGTAATATAGATCTAATTAATAAATTAAAACAACACAACTACAGAGAAACAAAACAAAAGAAAAGAAAATTAAATAAAAATGACGGCGTATTCCAAATGTCATCTGTCAAAATGCTCCAGAAGTACACCTGACAGTGGTCATTTCTAGCGTTTAAATATAAAAAATTAAACATTCCGTATTAAACAATTGTATCGACAGATGCTAAGCCAGTTTCTGTGCTGCTCTTGTTATTATAATATTAGCTAACAAAATGAGTATAAATTAATCTATTTATTTTATTAATCTATTTATCTTGCTTAGGCAGTAATATTGAGTAGTTCGAAGGTAGCTCATTATCCAAGATAATTTAGAGTTTTAGGGATCCTTATTATTAACAAATTGTATATGTACTTTAAATATACAATTACAAAAGATTTTTATTATTGATTGTTCCAGATCATAGTAGACACGCAATACTTGGAAGACGCCACGTCGTATCTGTACGAGTTCATAAGCAATATAACCGGCTCCGAGTTAGTCACTACACAGGTAATCATCATCACCACTCATCATCACACCCCATCACTCTGCTCACCTCTCACTTTAGATATAACTTTTAGAACATTATGGAAACCTCCCAGGTATGTAGGTTGCCTTACTATGTTTTCCTTTACCTAAGCAAGTGATCATTAATTTCTAACACCTATACAACTTCAAAAATGTATTCTGTGTGCATATTAAACATAGGCTCTCACAGAGATGTTAAAATTAACTATTGCGGCATAAACACGTAATGCTTATATCAAAATAAAAACTTTAAACAATCAAGCCACTAATCGCTGTTTGAAGATGAAAAGTGAGTTTAATCTTTTCGTGTCTCTCCACCTGTGATTCTGCCGTCAGCTCTGACAACTTCTCTCAGTCTTGCATCGAGCGAAACAGCTGATCGCGCGAACGTTAGCGATATTCTCGATGATGATTGGATGTTTCAACCAAGACTTTTGAGCGAGTTTAATGAGTTCAATTGGTGTGCACAGACTGCGGGCAGCATGTTCCAGGCGGCGCGGGATGACGCCGAGCAGCAGATCTGCGACAAGCTAGAGAAGAAGGTGGACGAGTTTCTCGACCTGGAGAATTATGACTGGCTGTTAGGTAACGCACCTTTATGTTAAGTTCCAGAAAATATTTTTCTACAGTTAGATTTCCTGTTCCAAATTTAAACAGTAATGATGTCTATGGCCTAGTCTTGTTACATCTGTGGATTCGTGTTCGAAATTGAATGTGATAATTTGTCAGTACGTCTTGTTTAGATCTATGGAAGGTTGAAATGTGTGTCTGTGTGTACAGTGGAGCCTACTGGACAGGCGTCTGCATTCGTGACGGACATGCTCAGTTACCTGTCCGGCGTGCTCACCTCGTTGGAGCAGCTGCCCGAGCGAGCTAGGTAACGTGCTCCATTCTCTCTACGCTTTAAAAAACGTAATTATTTGTTTTACGAATGGTACAAAATAAAATCGAAGGTAGTGCGGACTCCCGACAGATTCACAAATTAGGTCTAAAACCCTGGGACCTAATTTGTGAGATCTATAAAATCGCCTCACGACAATTTAAGTGTGACCTCAAGTAATTTTCGTATTAAATAAAAATATTATCATGGGTGATCCAAAGTACAGTCAAATAGTGCATCAGACTTACTAAATAACTATATTGAGCTTTGAACTTATTTATACAAAGAATGAGTTTTCCCCTCGTCGCCAGTCGGCCTCTTCTGAGATACGCAAAAATGTACCGTAATCGCCCAGCGGCCTCATATTAGGTCCTATACTAGCTTGTTGGTTATCGCTCTTCTAAAATAGTTTATGCATTGTATTGTATTGCGCGTTCGCGCCGACATACGCGCGAGTGGCCGTGGACTTCGTACTAAGAAGTAACTGTAAATATAAACACGTACCAGGGTAGCAGCGGTGCGCGCGGCCACTAACCGCATCGCGACCCGCCTGCGGAACCTGCTGCTGGAGCCGGGCGTGCGGCAGATCTCGTCGGGCGCGCTGTACCAGCTCGACCTGGACGTGATACAGTGCGAGCAGTTCGCGGCCGGCGAGCCCGTGCCGGGGCTACGGGAGGGGGAGCTGCTCGAGCACTTCGCCAGTCTCAGGTACGGTTCAGTACTTACTGACCGAATGTCCGGCTCTATCCCGATGTTTGGCAAAGTTACGTTACAAATTAGTTTCGTACCAATGGTGGCAATCGGAACAATCAGTTACTAGATTTGTGACAATGTCATTTTCTGCAGGAGTTGAGCCAAAAAGCTTAGTGTACAAAAACTGGCCGCTTCGTTTATGTGGGAAAACTTTAGTGAAACACTGTTTACTATGTAGGCAGAACCGCTGGTACAGGTAGAAAGTTAAAGAAGTTTAGTAGAATAAAAAATAAGTTTACTAGTGTGCAATAATAATTAAGTTTACTAGTGTGCACTTGGACAGTGGATTATGGCCCAATTGTGAATGGAAACACTAGCCCAGTGGTGGGAAAATTATGGGTTGTTGTGATGATTACAGTATTTGTATTATTTGGACATATTTGGAGATATTGATTAATGTCGTATCCGCTGTAACCAACAATTATTTTCCAGACAACTCCTCGACCTGATAACTGGCTGGGATTGGTCCTCGTATCTACACGACGTGGGTATCGCTGGCGGGAAATACGCGCTGGTGACTCCACGAGACGCGGCCACGCTACTCGAGAAACTGAAGGAAGCCGAACAGAAGTCTTCCGTCTTCTCAGTTTTGAAAAAGAACGAGCGAGACAGAAGAAAGTTGCTCGACACCGTCTTGAAACAACTCAAGCAGTTGCAGAATCAAGATGGCTGACGTAGATCTAAATGTTAGATGTTATTTATTATCTCGTTATATGAATTAGTGTTAGGTTTTGTTTTGTATCAAAGTACATAGACACATGTACATTTTATTTTGTTTATGGCACATTGTTTAATCTGTAAGCGGGCGGAAGTCCGTCATTGAATAGATGTATTCCAATTCGTATTAGGCAATACTATGTATATGTATTATGTAGTCATGTATTTATATATTAATTTATTATATTGTTGCATTACTATTTATTCAAGATATTATGTTATGTATGTATGACGAAAATAAAGTAGGTATATGTCTTAGTAACGTATCTTTAATATTTTATTAATTAATTGTATTATTTTGTGTTATAAGAGGTATATCAGTAGTGATGCATTTTTCGTCAATCATTTATTTGTCATCGAAACTTAAGTTTTAATAAATCATTTTCCATATTTCAATTGTTTTTTCTTATAAAGACAGTCCACTACACTATTGCAGTTCTCCCTAATTATACTGGTGTGCTGGCAAAAAAAAATCTCCCGTATTTAGAAGTGACTCTGACGGACGATTTTCTCGAGGATGGCTCTTCTTGTATCCCTTAGTAGCTTTGTAGAGAATTAGGCTGAGATCTATAAAGCGTAATTTGATTTATCTCAAACTTAAGTGTCAAGTTTAGACTGGTTTCGTATTTATAAACGTTACTGTATCTCAGCCTAATCTTGACCTGAGTGTATCTTGAGTGCACAATTTTGGCGACTCACGAAAATCTTTGCTAATAACCGCATAAAAATACTGCAAAACCAAGTAAAGTCTAAGAAAAGTAAGCGCGGTTTATAAATTCCACCCTAACTTATGATAATCTCTTATGTAACACACAAACAAAAACAATAAGCTAGAAAACCGCTTCTAAAGCCAAAAGTTCTAATAATAGCTGTTACGGTATCAGTCGGATCAAGATTGTATGAGACACGAATGGAATTTAATCTAATACAATCATTGATCAAATCGATCCGTCGTGCCAATTTCGATTCATTGCGACTTATCGATTATTTATTGCTGCCCCGTGAGTTAGAGCCACACGATTGTAAGTTAATTAGGGCGCATTCGAACCAACGCACGTGTTGGTATATGCGTACCAATTGATATGTAATTACTAATATGTAATTATTACTAATTTATAGTCACTCAATTTCAAAGCTCGATTTCGTAGACCGATATGCTCCGGGTTCATTTGGGTTTTAATTAAAACTTCTAAAATATGTGTAATTCGTCAATACTTTTATACACGCCATATTTTACATCTACTACGAAAAGTTGCTTTGTCATTTAGGAAAATAAACGGCAAAAGAAACTCCTCAGCACAACTTTTCAACGCCACGCCAAAAACCTTTTAGCCGGGATTGTCATTACCCATACATTTTTATCGATTGAGCGTGAACGGTTACCGCTAAGATATTTGTCTAGCGGCTTTGAATCGAACAGGTCGTAAAGATACGATTTACAGGCGTGCTTATCGGATATATAATAATTGAATAATTGTAATGTTCCGTTGCGTATGACCATATTATGTACATAACAATACATATATAACTCACAATCACTGCTGGGCTCGGGTCTCTTTTTAGATTGAGAGGATTTGAACCCACAATGTATACTTACTAATCTCGCAAGATACACATATATCTCTGAAGCAGTAGGCATACGTTCAAACCTATAATTATTGTTACGTCATATCTCATGCTATGCCTTACAGTCTACAACATTTAATTACAATAAACTACAACTCGTAATAATTCTGTAATACATTACTCACACCAACCTAAATGTAGTATGTATTTAAAATACGATATATGAACAATTTAAACATATGACAAACCCAAATATCGATCGGTGTCCATTAATCATTAAAAAATAAAACAAACACCTGGCCGTGGATTTTAAGACAGGTTTACATTCACGGCACGATACTGTAGATGGATGGATGACCGCCACCAAATTACCTTCTTGACTTTCTTGTTCTTACAAGTTTGGGTAAACTAACGTACGTACTTAATTATACTTGTATAAGACCATTCTTTCAGGTGGTATTACACCGTCTAACACTTTACCGGTAAACTCTTCAAATTCAAATTGAGAATCATTTATTCCTAGGTATCACTGATACACTTATGCTCGTAATTTTTTTTGTTTCTACCACCGTTTCGGATAGGTACTTTATCATGGTTGAGAAGAAACGGCTAAAGAAACTCATCAGCACATCTTTTAATCAATACAAATGTGTTATACGGTAATATTTCTTACCCTGGTCGGGAACTAGCTCCACTTATTCGCACTAGAGAAGCCTGATGAGTCTCCAGACTAAGGCTTGAAGAATTGAGGAGATTTGCTCTGTCATTAAAAATATGTACCTACCTACTTTAAAAAAAATTATTACAGATCGTAACTGAAAGCCCCGGTTCAAATAATGTACTTCATTTTTAAACTTGTGTACGAATCAAAAACATATTATAATACTCAGATGACGGAAAATATCGTGAGAAAACTTGCATAGCTCAGAATTTTCTAAAGTGTTTACGAAAGCATATGAAGTCTGTCAACCAGCGTGATCGACTCTTGTCCTAAGCGTTTAATATGAGAGGAGACATCAGCCTAACAGTGGGACTGTTATGACTTAAGTATGTTGGCGAACGTTCGAACGAATTCTGCGTGCACGTAATCTAGAGCTGCCACTATGAAGTTGCGCAAGAAGTATCTGGATCGGTCGTCAGATCGTATCTGGCTTATCCGCGCGTGTGCTGGCAAGGTTGCGCCGTGACCTCACACTGATTGTGGCGCCAATGCAAACTTTGATCGGGTTTGAGCTTAATGCTATCTTGATAATACAATCTGAGATTAACCTTACGTTATACTTAGTGATGATAGGATTGAGGTCGCTTTTAATCTCGAATCGTAATCATCACATTTTATGACTGGGCCATTGCCAATAATGCCCAGAGTCGGGTCGACTGTTAGAATTAGATTAAGGTCAGGTCACTGTCCACCTGTATGATGACCAAGTGTGGGCTTCACTCACCTTATTAGAACACTGTGGGAAACATAAGTATGTAGGTTATTTACTTATATATATTTTACTTCATTTGATACTACATATTGTGCTCGCGGCTCTGCCCGCGTGGAAATCAAAGTGTCACAAAGTTTTTCCCGCGTAAATCCGAATCCCGCGGGGTTTCTAAGATAAAAAGTAACCCAAGTTACTCCTTATTACATCAGCTATCTTCCAGCTTAAAAGAATAATTGTGGAAACTTAACCTCATTTATTGCAATTCAACCCTCGGATGTGGCAACTGAGCCCCTAGACAAAAATCGTAGCGGTAACCGTTCACGCTCACGCTATTTGAAAATGTATGGTAATTACAGTCCCTGCGGAAAGATGATGTGCTGTCACGTCACGCCAAAACCTTTCCGCAGTGACTGTCATTACCATACATTTTTAAAATGGCGTGAGCGTGAACGGTTACCGCTAAGATTTTTGTCTAGGGGCTCAGT
>DWPQ01001468.1:0-12214 GCA_018251795.1 Perichares adela | reverse complement strand
ATCGATTAATTTGTTGAATTCTAATGGTGCTAACAGAAAAATCGCAGTCGCCATATTGACCAATATAGCGAAACGTCACTGATACTGGATGACATCTTGCGTAGTTAATAACATAAGCCATGTCATCTGTGCTATGTATTTTTGTTGCGATATTGTTTTACTTTGTCTGGATTACACAAATGTTGCCGAAAATGCCATATTTTACCCGAGCGAAGCCGAGCTTTCTTCTCGTGATAAGTAAAACCTTATCTATCGAAATAATATATTTTGATTAGTGCTGCCATCTATGTCATGCTATAATATAATGACAAAATAATTTCCATTTACTTTTACAAAAATATTCTAATAGCTCAGAACATTAATAAAATAAGCATCCCCTCTGCGTTGTTTGATCTGCAACCCTTTTCCGACGGAGGCCCGGCTGGCTCGTTAGCTAGTCCGCCAATCTACGCCTAATAACTTAATAACACGACACATATCGTTCACCCGTTCAGTATACTACTAGCAGAAATGTCAGTCCAGTATACAAAAAGGAATATTACGAATTTTTAGTAAGTAAGTATAAATATTAATGTATTTTCAAACTGTGCAATAAACATCACATATTGTTTCATCGTAAAGTACGAGTACTTCGTGCATATAGAGACAAACAATATATCATTAGTCTCAACGGGAAAACAAAGCAGCGCTATAAAATAATTCTGAAGACATTTTAAATACGTATAAATATTAAATGGTGAGCTTTCCGCCCGTAGAAAATTATGGTGATATATTATGTTATTTATTAAACAACAATCACAACAATAATGTTAAATGTTATCAAACGACGTTGTTAAACATTTAAATAATTAATTTTTGAACCAATTATTTAACGTTTCAGAGCTTATTACTCTCTAGTAAAAAATAAAAGTGGAATTGTTTAGAGTTGTCATTTCTACATGCTATAGATGTAAGTAGTCTATGACGCACCCCCGGCGGCGGGGGTTGGACGGTAATTGAATTTAGGGTTCGCAAGGTCAGTGCGACAGGTTCAGGGACGCATTCCGACGAACACATCGACCGTTCATTATAATAAATTGGTTCTTGTGCCAATTAATAACGTTTTATTAATCACTTATTTACATTTAGAGACGGTTCATTTGTTATTAAAACATTATTTCCTTTCTAATTAACCAGGTTTGTTATTTTGAAAATTTATTTAATTCTTATAACTCACACACATCTATCTGCAGTTCATCCCTTTCGAAATTAACACGCACATCATTTCGACAACTAACAAATAAAAAAATATTGATATTATTATTATTTTACTTAATTTTATTTATTTCTAGTTTAATAGTACCAACGTATGTATAAATAAAAAAACAAAATTGCAGTCCAAGCCAACTTTTCCAACGGGTGTCAATAGTTTTGACATCACGTTCCATCCAGAGTTAACCGAGATACTCGTATCGGACCAATGCGGGTGCAGTGTCCGAGAGCCAATCATAAGCTGGTCTTCTGCTTCCTGCTTGGCTGGCAACACGTCAGCGACATGTATCGTGACTGCTTACCGTCAGGTGTTTTATGAGTTTGTTTCTAGTTATTTATATACAGTAAGATATATCCATGTTCATTATATATGTAGGCAGTGATGGCCTAGTGGTTTGAACGTTGGTCTCTTGAACCGGAGCGCACCACTCATTTTATAAAGATTCATTAATTATCACTTGTTTAAGTGAAGGAAGGGTCGTGAGGAAACCTGCACATCTGATAGTTCTCCATAATGTTCTCGAAGGTGTGTGAAATCATCAACTAGGCCAGCGTAGTGGACTATGGCCTTAAACCATCTCAATGTGAGAGGAGACCCGAGCCCCGAGCCCCGAGCCCAGCAGTGAGACAATAATGGGTTGTAATGTATTTACAATAATGTAATTGTTTACTACACTACTTGGCAGTGATCGCGTCTGAATGCAGTGCGAGCTGGTTGTCTAGTTGTTATAGTAGACAAATCCGCGGGTTTCGGCTAGTGAGTCGAGTACAATAGACAAACAACATCGCAGTTCCCACAGCGCGACAGCCTCGTGTCAATACGCACAGACGGACACTTTCTCTGATAACACTAACAGCCAGGATATTATTATGTCAACTATGATTTAAACATACGCTGAATTTACCCCGGTCAGTCTGCAATATTGAGTAATTATAAACAAACAAAATTTTCACCGAAACGGAAAGTTTTATCATAAAATTACCTAATTTTTAAAAGTATTGAAAAGTGAAGGTACACTTATATTTTTTGTCTAATTTGACCACTTAGTTTTCATTGTTAAGGTTTTTTCATCAAAACCGACGAACGCGCAACAGGCCACCTGGTGGTAAATGGCTGCTGCCGCCCATGGCCGTCCGTGACACCAAAGGAATCTCCGGCGTTGTCGGTTATAATGGATCTGGGGGCCGCAACCGAGACACGTTACTTGGACAGTGGTGGTGGTGGACAGTAGATGTCACGTGCGGAAGTTAGGTAACAACCTCTACCAGCGTGAACGGTACCGTCGGTTAAACTGGACTGAGGAGATATTGATATGAAAATGTTATTAAATGAGTCATTAATTAGCTTACGTTGGTTAAAGGATCAGCTTAACGATCCAACGAGGTAAATTCGCCAGTATTCTGGGAATTCTACATACAGACAGCAATTTGGAGGCGGCTTAGTATTTATTTTAATAATGTTTTATTATTTTAATTATCAAGTCTTGTAATTTTGAATTACGATTATACGTTCTAGGTTCAGTGTAATTGGATGAAGGATGTAAAAAATAAATATTATAAAAAAAACATTTTATTTTCTCGAAATTACAAATAACTTAAAAGTTTAGGTACATTATTGTTGATTGTGACAGGTGTGTTTGTTCATCGCTGATTGTGTAACGCTTTGTATATAAGTATATACCTACTTCATAGGGATGTATGTATGAATTACTTATTATATCTACTGTTTCTGACACATAGACAATATGTCTCGCACACAAAAATGGTTTTAGAAAATTCAATGTGGTGATGTTGATGATAAAACTCTCAAATTGAACCATTAAAATTGCAGAACATGTATAAAAATGTCTGGAATATTACATACATATTATTATTACACATTTTTGGGAAAGTATTATCAAAACTTATTTTATGTGTGCGTTTGGCGCGTACCTTGTAGATATTGTAGTTTATTTCAAAAACCCTGAATTTATAATGATGTCTTATAAGTAACGATTGTAGGTGTAAAGGAGATTTATGAATGATAAAGGCACAGTTTAAAATCTTAATGATTCTGTTTTTTTAATAACTTTGAAGTCACCTGCGATGAGCGGATGTTTGGGTGAAACTAAAATGATTTCAGCCGATATTTCGATGTAAATAACATGAACTAAATATCTTCAACCTTTATAATGAATAAGTAAGGACACAACGTTAAAAATACACTTTATGCATTATGTTTGTATGCGGACAGTAAATATTTTGATGTAGGTATAAAATTATTTTTTTAAGTTACGACAGTCTTGTATGAAATTTATAACGACACAAGTTTTACTTAACGATGTGCTTTTTAATAAGTGCAGTGTATTCTCATAGTGATGTCCACTGTGAGCAACAGCTGTTCATGGATCATATGAACTTGTTTACATAAGGGTAGTTAAAGTTACGTATTGTCTTTGTATATGTTACACTACATAGTCGCTTTAGTCCACAACATACGAATGTACATTGAATATATTACAAAGCTTACATTCATTTACATTATATATCCGTCGAAAATAGTACATAACACTATACTTACGTACGTTATAACCTTATATATACACACTTTGAACACACATTCTTGAAGTACAAACATATTACAAAATAATACAATATCTATTTTGTACTAAATCTCTTTACTTTACTTTACTTTACACGCAAGCTTACGTCTAAGTGGCAAACTGAGATATGTATTAAAATAAACATTTTTAAAACGAAATATGAGCGAAAAGCGATATGTCCTTTTTAATTACAAGAAATATATTATGCATTATAGTTCCAAATAATTTAAAGCTCGCAAACAGAGACCACCCATCGAAGTACAGGTATCGACAACATATATTTGATAACGATTCAGACTCACGAAAGGAAATTTGTTATCGGAAGAATAAGCCTCCACATTTAGAGGAAATTAACCCCAAATTACAGATGGCGACATAAATTGGTCTCAAATTGTGTCCAATGGGTTTTTATGCGAATCAGTTTGTCTGTCTGAAAGTCACAACATTGAGACACGTGTCTGGAAGCCATCTGTTTATTTTATTTACGGCTTATGCTGCTTTGGCAGGCGCCTGACAAGCTGCATTGACAAGGGCAGAGCTACTGAGTATTTACGGAGTATTATAAGGAAGACACTTTAATCTACCTAAGTTTAATACTATGGCGTTAGGGGGCTACAAAACCTATCAAAAAGTCAGTCTTTCGCTCGGAGGTTGGTGTTACTAGGAGGGATTATGAGGCTCGACCTTGACCCAGGATCACGATATTATGCAATTTTTATCGTGTTGGGCGTTCTTTCTCTGTCTCTCTCGTTTGGCGCACGCGACGGCATCGTTCGGGACGTACGAGATCCTGACGCCGCCGTAGGCTCTTCTCGTGGGCAACGTGTACGACTCCGTCGAGGAGGAGGACGAGGAGCACGTGCTGCAGTAGCTGCTCGCGTCCTCGTCTCGCACCTTCTCCTTCCGGACCGGCTCGTCGGGCTCGAACGCCTCGTTGTCGTCACCGCAGAACCTGACCGTTCGTCCGCCGCGGGGCTTCCTCGGGGAACTCTTACCGTCCACTAGCGTCAATTCGGGCATCGACGTCGAGTGTCCCGGCGTCACGACGGCCTGAGCTTCGACTGGATGAGGAGGTTTCCAGTGATCCGTCGAGTCCCTAGTTTCTTCCGACACGGGGCTCGGTAGGAGTTGATGTTCCGTCGGCTCCAATCTTAAATCTGCGAGAGCGCGATCCAGGCTGAGGCAAGCGTGCGGCGGCGGAGGAGGCGGGTGGGGCGGGGGAGACTCCGGCGCCAGGGACCCGCTCGGTTCCGAGTCGGCGTCCACGTGGGGCGAGGATCCTCTTGGTGGCGATCTGGGGGGCGACGTCGGCGATGGCATTCGTCGCGGTCGCGGTACACGGGGCGGTCGGGGACCCGGCCCGGAGGAATCCGACGGCGTAGGGGGCTCCCCTTTCGAGCAGGCGATAGAGCAGAAGATCGCACCTTTCCGGGGAAGGAACGGGCGTCCGAGCAGACTAGCTCTGCACGTGTGGCACGCGAAGCACCGCTCGGTGGCGTGCCAGTGTTGCCCCTCGTGGGACATCTGTCCTTGGTCTACGCCGACGGGCTCGCCGCATGCGTCGCAGTACTCCGCGAAGCAGTTGTCGAAACAGGGCAGGCAGTAGGGACGCGCGTCACGCATTATGTACCGTTGTCCGCCGAGCTGACGGGAACACTCCGCGCACGCGAAATGCTTCATGTGCCACGCGCGCCCTTCCGCCTCCGTGCACTCATCGGCGAGGATGATCTGTGGAAGATATGTTCTTGTCAATTTTGAGGTTTAATGAACTTTGGTAGGTACTTGCAGTCAATTAAAGTGGATCTGATATGAGCTTAAACTTAGTACGCTTGTCGTTGGAGCTTAATTGTACTGAAAAAATAAATCACAGAGGTAATATCAAAATGTTTCTTAATTGTATTGGATATAGAAATAATTTAAAATATCTACTTGAATATTAATTGCATAAGAACGTACTGGAATAATTGTCGGTAATGTTAATATAACGGTAGTTAGTTGGTCACAAAAACGCGTAATCTTTTCACGGGTCGTATTGTTTAGTAGTCGGTTTCGCGGATTAGCTAAATAATTTTATATCTTCGCACGTCATCTTAATTGTTGAGTTTTACAAAAAGATTATAAATTATATAATATTACATCGTCTGACTGCTATAAGGCGTTTGTAGGAAACTAGTTGACTTCGGGTGCAAAGTTGAGAAACGCACTTATCAAACGGGTTCACTCCTTCCTTCTCGGCGTACCTACCACATTGACGACTATGAGCGGTGTTGACCTGTACCGATCCGGTGGTTAGCCCCGTAATTTGTCGAGCTCTGTTGAAATGCATGTGAACGTTAGAGTTTCACAGACTCAGTCACAATTAGTGTAATCGAGAGATCATGATGGCTTTGGTCACGTGAGGCATCCGATAATTAAGCCATATTCCATCAGCCACCAGCCATCAGCCATCAGCGGGCTGCCTAATTAATTATCCGGATAAACAAAGTGTAATTGCTGTTGGTTGTTATCACGTCGGCCGTCGGCCTGAGGGAAGTGCACGCTAGGGGTGATCACCAAGTTATATTACGAAGTATGTACGTATATTTCTTAATAATATTTAATAGTAATGTGTATAGGGATAACATCTATACTGTGAGACAGCAATTTCAGGCCATAGTTTACTTCGAAGGAGATCCTTATCCGATTTACTTAACAATGTTATTGAAACAATAGAGATAAAATCAAAACTATGTAAAAAAATACTTTTGTGTATTGCAGGTGTAACGTTTCGGAGATTAGCGTGAGAAATGAGACAGAACTAACGTCACAGTGACTCAATAAGTAGAATGCAAAGTACTCTAATTTCCGTCAAGAGTTTCATTTGATTTATGGAATATAACAAACAGAACAATATTATTAAACACTCAATATACAACCGTGAGTTTTATTATTAGTAAAAATGGATAAAAGTGGCAACCCTGTCGGCACCTTGCAACAATGGCCACGGCTTCCCACGACGTGTTACATTTTGTTCGTTCATTAGTGGACTTCGTTATTAATATTTTAAAACGGTATTCGCGAGCGTCCGTCTCGAGCGGGAATCGCTTCTACTAGAAATAGTTGAGTTGCACGGTTCGGCTTTACTCACACAGTTGGACAGTTTCAGCGGCAGCGCATTAGCACACCATCATATGGGCTTCTTTTCTGAATTGAAAGGCCCCGAAGCTAGGGGAGACACACCTATTAGGATCGTCTTACGAGCGAGGTTCAAAGCGATGTCTGTGTTACGTTTACAATAAAGATTATTTTGGGAAATTCCTCATGACATAAATAAGTTTACAAGTTTAATCCTTAACATTTATCTACTGCAGATAACTGTCTCGAGAACGTACCCTGTGCACCAGAAGGTAACGATATCCTGAAGGCAGAGACCGTCTATTAGAGTGTAAATCATTAATAGCGAGTTATATGACGTGGTTATGTAACCGTTGCCCTCAGTGATGAGCGGAGAGACGAGCTAGCCGGCTTGGGAACGACGCTATCTGCGGCGCTGCACCGGCAACGGTGCTCAATCTTGGTGTCTGATTGTATCGGATTGAGAGATTCTCTTAGGAATTTCTTAGTAATGAGAACCGTTTCTTTACGCAATAAGTAAGAAGTCACAAAGAAGGTTACACGCACCCGTTCTGCTGCCGGATTGAAAAGGCACTCTTTTTGAGATTACAGTTATTTATTTACAGATCAGATGGAAGCCGCTTTCGACATCTACAAATTATAAAGTACTAATGTCAACATTTCGAATGTACAAAAGTACACCGCTATAGATGTGATAACAATATAAATATCTACTGCGATCTTCGAAAACTTTACCACTGATAGTAACTTGTTACTTAGAGTTGCGTTCAGTTTTCATCGTCTTTGAATGAATCTTGTACGCATTTTGGTAAATTCCTCAGGAAATTATTACATTCCGGTCACGTATGCATGTCGGTGTTTGAGTAACGCTGTCCTGCATTGTCTAAATGTAAACTATCTTCTAGATTGTGAACAATTCCCAAATGTTTTGTACGTCCACTGTTACTGTCAATCATGATTATTATGTATCTCGGCAAGTTACGCAAATTGTTCGTGATTTTGTTAATATTGTTAACGTTGTAGTTACACAATAATGACCACGAGACCAGAGCAACCACCAAAATATTCGTGATTTATTTAATTATATTCAACTGTGAAAAGGCAATAAAATTATTCATCATTCAATGTTTGTTTCTTTACGAACTGTGCAATGAACGTGTTACAATTAACAACAACAATAACTTCATTACAACTATTGATAAAACAGTTTAAACCAAAAATGTATAAAATCGCGTGATTTGCACTAAGGCCCTCATGACATCCTACATTGCTTGAATTTGAATAATCAGGCACCTGGACATTACCAACGACAGAGTCATCACCGACCCGTTTCAGGCTGTCTAAGCGGAAGGGATCTCTTATTACCGTCAGTGCGACACTGCAACCGTAACACATAAAAATATTTCATGGTTAATTCTACTACAGGGTAAACCGATCACAGATCACAGAGCACTGTTCAGCAAGATGCACCAAGAGCACGGGAATTTAACTTCAATTTAAAATTGAATAGTCTCTTATACCCCACATTTATGGCAAACCAATACACCCCCACAACATTTGTTATACATTTAAAACAACACTGGGATATCACAAGTACCGCATGTGACGGTTATTCATTAAGTACGAAAAATTGCAGACACCTGATTAGCATTACAAATCTGTTTAACAACCGTTTCGGCGCAGGTTATCTACAGATAGCCGCCATGTACGATACGCTATGCAAACGTTTTCGTGTGTCAATACGTGGGGCGATAACGTAGGGCGTCACGTCGGTCGCTCGTCACGCCATGTCATCACGTTAACGTGTCTGAATTACAGTTCTACTGCATTTTGTTGCAATGCAGATTATACGAAGGTAAAGGTTACTGCTGCCTGCTATAAATAGGCTTCATGGGGTGATCTTTCACTTGTGCAGCGCCTTGGCTGCAAGCCAGAAGGTCGTGACTTTGTACCAGTCTGGCGGTACTATGGTAGTAAAACCCTTTTCCTACGTTGCTAATATTATTTATTGGACCTGTCAAACGAACAGACGGGTCTCCCGTTGTTTGGTGTCAAGGACGCGTTAACTGGTCAGCTGGTCAGTCAGGGGCTCTCTGATTGCACGCGAAACTCGCGAAAACATTTCTGAGTTGCTTCACGGAAAATGGTGATACACCATGTAAGGTAGATGAATGCTGTCAAACCTCTACCAAAACGAACGACAAATCCGGCGCGCACCAATATTTTTCTAAGGTGTGTGCGTATTAGAACTTAATTATCATTTGTTTCGAAGAAGGAAAACATTGTGAGGAAACTTGCGCACCTCACAGTTCTCCATAATGTTCTCAAAGGTATGTGAAGTCTAACAACAAGCACTTGACCAGCGTGGTGAACTATGGCCTTAAATCCCAGCAGTGTAAGAGGAAACCCGCCCAGCAGTGGGGCAGTCATGAATTGTTACGTGTGTATGTAACAAGGAAGAAATACAGACAACGGGGCTACAGATATCTAATAAACTGCAAGTATAATTACCTCATAACTCGATAACAAGATTCGTTCTGTCAGTATCGAAATGTTGCGATATTGTTAAGTATACACCTAATTAGACTTGCAACGCCCCCTAGGGCAACCAGTGTGTAAATACTTAATGTTAGGATTAATTCACCCACTATTAAGTGATTATGTAGAGTTCTAGACTGTGGAAGGTAGCGACACAGATTTCAAGACGTACTCGTATTGAAGGATTTTGTACTTTCACTTTTTATTTAGTGACAAACGAGCAGACTTTCTTTAATTTTTTTTTACCATTTCCAATGATGTTCTGGCTGCAACCCTCTGTGCTCAAATAGCGTTAAATTAAGAACCGAATCAACTGATAGCGGTCTTGTACAATAGCGATCAAATGGTAACCGTAAAACATTTTAAATTCACGCCACGTACTTTGTCCCAAAAAGAATTAATAAGGAATTAACGTGTGCTAATCACCCGAGCGGGCCGCAGCGATACCATCTCGTTGTTAACCAACTGCGGCGAACAATACAACGGTCGGTCTCACCTGCACCGGTGCACTGTCGCACTGTCGCACTGTCGCACTGTCGCACCGGTGCGCGGTGCACTGGTGCTAGCGCGTGCAGAAATTTGTGCAACTTTAGGTTTCTCACAAAACAGCTGTTGTGGGAAACATTTACATCATTATTTTTCACTGATCTATCCGATACACTGAGTAGGGTGCACTCGGAATTTTGTTTAATTACGAGTATGTGTCCATTCGATGCAGCGCCACCATTCAAAAATTCCACTGAGGAATTCTTTTTTTTTATAAATATTTGAAAGTACAAAAATATTTTATTTCGTCGCATCTTACGTCTTTTTTAAGTAAATATAATATTTCACTTTGTTTTGCGCCACGCCGGCAACAAACTCAGCATAACGAACAGTACCCTATCAGATTCGAGTAGATATAGAAGGTGAACGAACATTTAAACTCAAGAGTTAAGTTTGGCTGTTACTGTAAGGCTAATATTCTGTATCGTTACATTTATTTACAGTGCGTCATAATCATGGCAAGTAAGCATCGTAAGTACTGTGTGTTAACCACTACATAAAATTGCCAATTACTTGAAATACCTACCCAAAAAATTCCAGCATGTACCCATAATTCTCGTAAATCTCGTAAATATTCAAATACTTTATTTGGGAAACGCAAAACTCACGTAAAATAAAAGTACTGAGAAGCCTGCTATTACGGCCCACGCAATTCACATAATAAGTAATTTTGAGTGTAAATTATGCTAATATATTAGTACTAATAACAAGTTCGATTGTACAAACCACTTGCGAGTTAGATTAATTGGTGGCTAGGGCGTCCATATTAAAAATGGTCAATTCCGGATTAAATAGCGCACTTAAACTTCTTAAAGCTCATTTATCAGGACTGATTGGAATTTAACTGAACGATTTAGAAACATTATAGTGTTTATAAAATGACAGAAAGAGTGCAAGTGGCCAAGCCAATCTCACCTGCTAGTGCAGCATCCTGCTGAGTGAATGAAGAATCTGCGCCAAACTCTTACACTGAGAGAGTTTGAGACTTTAGTCCGCCACGCTATCCAAGTGTGGGTTGGTAGACATCACCCTTTAACATTATAACAATCTATTTTCTGCAAATGAAATTCAAACTCATGTTTGTTTCGGACTTTTGATATCCGTAAACAATTTAACAAATTCATATGTGGGACTGTATTGCAAACGAATGTAGATTTTGTCATCCAGCAACGGGGGTATAAACGCTAATTCTTAATAAGGGCTTATTCGTTCGAGGGGCGTTTTGTTGAAGTCGTTGTCGTTTCCGTACCGCGAGCTGGGTCACGGCACCCCACGCACACTGGAGCACTGGTAGCCGTTACAATTAGTGTCTCAATGTGCAAATTTATTTATTTATTACAAATAGGTTTCACAAATACTTTTCAAATGTCAATTTACGCCATCGCTTCGGCAAATCCCTACGATGACTAGGCCCTAAAAGAGGAAGCGGCAAGAAACTGCCAGGGAGTATATTTTCCTACTCTTCCTATGAATATCATCTTGCCTTCACCACAAATAAGTAACGAAATGAGTGAGAAGAGTAATCTAGATGAACTAAATAAATGAAGTCAAGATTGCTGCATCAGGCAGTGTTAAGTAGTTTTCCTGGTCAAGTATGTATAATATTAAATTGACCAATTGATTGAATTGATCAACCCTTCTAAGAGATAGATAATTTCGCTAAAAGTCATCCCACTTCGCAGTTAAACGCAGGACAAATCAGAACATTTCTGCGAAGTTATCGACCTCTTCAATGTTTTCTTTGAAAACGTTAGTAAAATAAAATATACTAAAGATTCCTGAGATTATTATTCCTGAAAAAAGGTTTCCAACCACTCATCGTACTCCCTTCCACTTGCGCCCCCATTTTTCAGGGCAATTTGATAAGGGGAATGATTTATCGGCGCAACTGCCGGGTCACTGACCCTGGACGTTAGTTTGTTCAAATCGTATTAATTTGGTAACATTTTTGCACGACAGCAAACGGTTGAAAACCTGCAGGCGAATACGTTTATTCTCGATAAGCCGATAAAATATTACCGGCTTATAATAAGGGGCAGAAGGGGTTAACCACAGGCTGACTTAATTGTTACTGGTTTAACCTTAGAGAAATTTGTGGTCCGTTTATCGAAGGGGATGTTCTCCCGCGCCGATAACGGGCCACATAAGTCGCTTCAAGGGCTCGCGCCCCTTCACGCTCGACC
>DWPQ01001467.1:0-12215 GCA_018251795.1 Perichares adela | reverse complement strand
TGAAGTCTGCCAACCCGCACTTGGCCAGCGTGGTGGACTATGGCCTTAAACCCTTACCCCGTGAGAGGAGACCCAAGCCTAGTAGTGGGACAATTATGGGTTGTTCTGTATATTGTGTCTCGTCAGTATTACATACGAGTGTTGCGATCCCCGTGCTATACCTTCGACTAAGTCAATCGGTATGTGATACCGTTATTAATCCACTGCTGTCTATATGTACAAATATTATTTTACGAAGTATTATTTATTAATGTGTTTTATATTTTATTATATTTAGTTGTAACAAGTTCGATCATGACAAATATTTATTTTTATATTTTAGTTGCCCGTGTGGTGACTTGTATTGATTTTAATTTGTAATTGGCAATTGATTGGTGCGTAATACTTATTTAGGTGTGTTAAGTATATTTCGTTGATGGCTGTGGCGCTCTGATCGACCATCGATCAGTGATGGTAATCTTCTGTACATATTAACTAATTCAAACATAAGCACATACAGTAACTGTATTAGGACTACAGTGGAACAAATAACAATTGCTCCTTAGAAGCATATTTTCTGTCAATATATCTAAGGTTTTGAATTTTGATGCACCCAATAATAATAGTTCTAAATTGAAATTAACTTATGTAGTTCAATTCATACTGAATCAATCGTTGCATGGTGTCAGTTTTTAATATTTTAATAATATAGGATATTATTAAAAGTGGATCATCTTTTAGGACAAAATTTTTGGCCTCGTTACAATGTATTTTTAAATTCGGGTTTAGTATAATTTTAATTATAATTTAGTCAATTTTTTTATTAACAACATTGGTATACTGAAATTATAAGACTATTTTTGTCTTTCATTATTTTAATTTTCGGGAGTGTACAAAAAAATTAAATATAATTTTGAAGTATTGGATAGAACTGGTGACTTAACGCAAGGAAAGAAATTTATACTCATTTAAGGCGCAGGGTGACCTGTTATTCTTAATTAAAATATTTTTAATTTGTAAAATAGATTATTTAAAGCTTATTTGTAGATAAGGATATTATAGTAGAATAGTTAGTAAAATTTAATTGCGCACACGGGGACTTGTAGACCGTGTGGAGCCGCGAACGTAATTCCGAACGAATGGCGCCGCCATAACGTCGCCACTACTAACCAATGTACCTAACTAAACCATATTATAATGCTTCAAATATATAGTTATGTTTTATAGGTACGAACGAATATATGTATTATACTTCTGACAGCCGCTCGGGCTGTTATCAAGCAACTATGTGATTTTATTGTATCAATTTTATTTTTGGGTTGTTATGAAATTTGTTTTTAATGTATTTATGTATCGTATAAATGTAATATAATAATATATAGAAATGTTTAAAACAATTTCAAAAAACTTATTTTGAATATTTTTAGTTAACAATTTTTTGTCTGAGGACTGCTTCAAGTAAAATATAATACGAGTAAAAACAAATACATACCATAATCTATATTGTAAAGGTAATTGATTAATGTCATTCTTAATTCGTCGTATTACTTTTTGTTTGAATATTGAAAAACCGAACCTAAGTATTATAAATGAAATAGATAGTTTCGATCCATTATATTTCAAGTTTTGCGTCGACTTGACAAGCTGTAGTATGGATCAGGTCGATAAATCATACAGCTGATAAAGTTCCCGCCAAATTTGTAGTACGGTCTGAACATCGACGTGAGTCGCGTCGCAACACTAAATTCTAATAATTATTGGGACGAAGAACAACCTCAGAGCGTACTAGATATTTGGCGAGAACAATACCATTTATATTTATCAACACATTTGTACAGTTTATGCCACGAGATATATCGTATATATGAATTTAGTACATATATTATCTCGCATATACGAAACTGATGTATCGTCTTGCATAATACAAATTACATACAATTATTTTCAATTACATTTCCCGTGGCATTAACTACAACAAACCGCTGTAACTATGGATGTTAAATAACGTAATTACAATAGAGGAATAAAATAATGTAATGTCGAGTGATCATATATAAACACGCAAGTAGGTATTATATGTACATAAAATTATGTAAATGCACAAAATTGTAACACTGAAAGGTACGTACAACTATTGCTGTATTCGCTCCATACGTTGACTAGGGAAATTGTAGAGATGAAGTCTGTGTACCAAGTAAGATTATTAGACGTTTATCAAATTGCGATTTAGACATTACTTTGGCGTGTTGTAATTAAATATTTTAGATTTTGGCTGCCTCGTATTGTAAAACTACCGTTTTGTTGATAATGTTATGGAGTGTTTAAATTCACATAGTAATTAAAATGAGAATTCAAAAACCAACACAGCGTATTATTTAAACTATTAACGTTCATCGTAAACCTTATTTACACCTCTTTTGTTACCAAATCTACAGTTGAAATTTGGTTTACATAGTTGCGGATTTATACGCGAGTAAACGACCAGAGTAGCAGTATGATGGATGACGTATAAATATCGAAAGGTCATGTAGCCCGGTTGGCCATGAGTGCCATGACTCTCAGTCGAAGGTTTTTTTTTTATTGTGGCGTTGTCGCAATCGCGCTCAGCTAAAGACAAGTAATAAAAACAGGAAAACTATGTAGGTTCAAAAGTAGATATCGGATGGAATTTAAACGAAGGTTCACTTGTTGGATTCCACAGTAGATATTAATGTGACAGTCTTGGAATACCCGCGAATCAAACAATTGGAGGTATGAGAAACTGTGTGTTTTACTGTAAGCTACTTAACTCAGCTTCTCTTTAATAAGTTATAATCATTATAAATTGATTATCACAGTTAGGTCAAATAATATAAAACACTAATTAATTAAATAGGTACATATGCTTTCCTCATTCTAAAACTGTATAAAAGATTCCTACACCACATTTGAATAATCACGCTGAGATAAACAGTTTTAAAATAAGTAGTAATTTACTAAATAATTACAAAAATGTTAGCGGATAACGCCATACGACACCTTAAAAATGTATGGTAATGACATTCGCTGCGGAAAGGTGTAGTGCTGTCACGTCAAACACCTTTCCGAGCGATTGTCATTATAGTAATCGCTAAGATTTTTGTTTAGATGCTCTATATACACTACACTTCTATAATAGCATTGCAATTTTGAATACGCATAACCGCATCCCTATCTCAGATCGCTTAGAAGTGGTTTCTTAGTTTGTCGTAGTGTCATGAATAATTGTGTTGACTAGGTAACGGTGTTGTTGCAGCAATAACGAGCGGCGGTCGGTTCGAGGCGGAGCCCGAGGAGCTGAGCTCGAGCAGCTTCAGCTCGGCGTCGCGCGCCTCCCTCGACCCGCCCTCCTCCCCCACGCCCAGTTGCAGCGGGGACAACCTCATGCACTTCCCGGGGGACTCCAGCAGCTCCGTATAGGGAGAGGGAACGTAGGCACTACCAGGTAAGGGGCTGTTCAAGTATTAAGTAAACATTTTAGGGTATCGGGTGGGGGGTAACTTTGCAAATTTTTGATAACAGGCGCGGAGGGATGTAAATTGTGATTGTTGTAGTTATTTCCCTTAATGTTTGAAAACGAAACGCATTTTTAGGGATTCCAAGAAGTAATGTTTATGTAAACCTGGGAGGGGGTGGGAGTTTGCTTTACTTTTGATGACGAGGGGGTTGGGGGTAAGTAATAAAAAAATCTGCTTACATAACACTTGAACGGTCCCTAAGGCATAGATGAGGGAAACTAGGAATGGGGGTAGATAAATGTTTACGTTATAACGTTAAGTGAAGCAAGAGACATTGCAGACACGAGGCTGTCTTCTACAAATTTTATAAATGTGGATATGGTAACTTAAGGTAAGGGTTAGGCTGATAATGTTACGTGGTCGCAGTCAGAATGAACCGAAACAGAATATTAAATGTTATCAATTTTCCAATCGTATCAAAGAAATTAGTGTAATTTTTAAAACGTTGCTTGTAAGATGACTTTTGGGAAGCATTTCTCAAATACATTTAATATGTACATTAACATACAGTGAAGAACATTCGTTGCAGAAGTAGTAACTTTAAATATAAGATATATTTTTATACTTGAAAGATAAAGTATGTATGTTTATATGTTTCTAGAATGTTCGACTAAACGTATAATTACGTTTTATTGAATTTATCTCGACGAAATGGTTTTTGGTAATTTTTAATTTTGACGTAGCTTTTGTAAGCTTAACTTTCGTGTTTTATATAAGAATTAAGATAGTTCGCCGCCTGGTAACATTTATTCGAATACATTTATTAATTTGTTTTTATTTATATAATAAAGTTAAACGAAGTTAACATATCTGATGATACAATTTTTGTCGCATGCTAAGATAATATTATTTGCTGTGTGTAATATCAATAAGAAAGTGTTCAGTATTGATTCAAGTTATAATTTATTTACATAATTCATGCTTTACGTCATGTTAGAATATTGGTAATTAATAAAAATAGAATACCAGCCGTTTGATCCGTACTATTGGGTTCACTGTGGGTAGCGCTGGATGCTAAGATTATTAAAATGATTATTGTTAAATTGCAGACATCAACCTCCAGCTTATATTTATGCTAATTGAAATGTTTACAGTATAAAAAATATCAGCGCATAACTAGCGATAAGGAACCTTGTAATGGTAGTAATAGAATTAGTTATATCTTAATTTATCGTAGTCATTATGTTAATTATATTTGAACTCGCTTTTTCGCAATCTTAAGATCGCCTCCGCAGATGTTTTATAATCATATTAGTTTAAAGTAACGTATCCTGTTACTGTACACATTACAGCATTATTATAACGTTATGAGCAGAATATAGAAACACATATGCAATACTTCCGGACACTTGAAACGAATCACTTTGCAGTTATTGGTTTTAAAATGTTAAAAAAAAAACATAGAAAAAAATAATGGTGTTTTATTATTGGTATTCTATGTAACTTATGATTTTTGTTTAAAATTTGGATGTTTTTTTAAATATTACGTTTATAAACCAATATAAAAAAATTATATACATACTATCACTTACATATATAAAATAATATGTATATCTGATAGTATTTATATAAAGTATACATATATTTATTATTGTATTAACTTATGTACTATGTGTAAAACAGTGTGCCGTACCCGTTTGAGCTACTTTCTAAATGTTTATTCAAAGGTTGTCTGATAGAGACACAGCTGCTAACCCAGTGATAAAACCGCCTTATGTGAGAATCCAAAAGTCTGCAGAGCTTAGGGAAAGTTTAAAGACACTTTAATAGGGATTTGTTTTATATTACATTTTATCAACTTATTACTTTAAGAGATATTTCAAACCCAAATCCCCGACAATGGCCGTCACTTTGATTTTTTCTAGACTCGGTTGTTTAGACAAAATGCATTTCAATTTTAAAGCATTTCTTAAAGTGGATAAGTTGCAAAAAAATTGCCTAATGCACCATTAAATAATCTTTAATCTTTCATAAAACTAATTATTATAATTATTACCCTTATGTTTAAATAATGTTTTGGGAAAGCTAATACCTAATTATTTTTTATTTAACCCATATGTGTGAATAAAAATAATAATTGTGTTATATCTTGTAAAGTGATTCGTGTGAAGTCTCCGGCTGTAAATTAAACGTAAGTCATAGAATAGTTACAAAGTATTAGTATCAGTAATATATACGGTAATGAATTCTACGTATTGACGTCACTTACAACAATGACGACGTTAATTACGAATTACTTTATTCTTCAATATGTTATCAGAATATGTATTATCTGTGGAGAAGTGTCAATAACAGAGCATCTTGGCTAAAGGACTCGTGTCCAAGCCATAAACCTTAATAAAAAAATAAAAAAACAGTCCATGTTCATATTATCCAGGGGAACATTATATTGTAATAGTGAAATCATGCATTTTATTTATCGTAACTGTGATATATAGTAGAGTAGACATTGTATAATAAGTTTAAACACATACTTTTTACATCACTCACTGTTTTCAATTGGCAATACAGTTGCAAACATTCCACTTTGATACCAGACGATACAAATGAGTAATTGTACTGTGGCTATGTTTTTATTTATTTAAATGATGGCATGGTTCGAAAATGTATAAGTCCTGCGCCCTGAATCTGCAATTGAAATATTTTTTTACAAAATTAGTATTCAAGTTTTAGTCTACATAAATATAATTAGGATTTTGGTAACCATATAAAACTTAATCTCAAATACATGTCAAGTAATACTTGGAATGCCGTTTAGTATAAAAAACATAGACAATATGTATCAAATTATATAGCGGAGAGGCTATTTCACGCCACAGAGACTCCCAACTTGTTCATTGATTGGGCTATAGTGCTGCGTTGGTTATCAGAGTTAATAAAAAGTATATGAAAAAGTCTTACTTTGAAGCAGTGAATGTTGAAGAAAGTTCAATTGTGCGTAATAATGTGTGTAGCATATGTAACGCACCGCCAAATATTTTGTAATTACATAATTTTATATGTGGGTAGTTGTGTCGTATGCGGTTGGTGTCCGCTTCCGCTATGTCTTCCTTAGTTTGCTTTGCACAACGTGTCGGATTATTGCGTTCATTACAAGCATTCATGAATGTCAATGTACAACACAATGTACTATGTAACATATTTATTTATATACATTTTTTATCGAATATCTTGAAACACTCTGATTTGTATCTCAACGGAAGCTTAACTTAAGAAACCGTAAAACAATAATAATATTAAATCATTACAATAATTTTAAATCAGGCGCCATCGTATTGTAAATTGATCGTATATAATATGTATCGAGGATGTAGTACCATAGTATATAGAACATAGATGTAAAATGATCTCGTTTCGTTTGTTATTTTTCTTAAATTGTCTTTGGTAACACTTGGACTACATTCGACAATAATAGTGTCTCGTATATTATGTTGTTTGTTTTTGTACCACGAAAGAAGTACAGTGGAGCACTTGCTATTGTGATACACGCTAAAAAGTATGTCTAGTATTTATATGAGTTTGTTGACCGCCCTCTAGCGGGAACACTTTGAATTATAACAATGAAAATACGACTCCTGTGAAGTTTAAGCTATATATTTTGATATATTGAAAATCCACTGTACTACGTTTGCTGGAACATTTGTATGTAAATTTATATTAAAAATAATTCCAATTAAATAAAACGTTCATGTTAGTTAGCCATAGTGCCCATGGGAGTTAATATTAATATTTTTAATACTGATCTTTTAGTAGTTAGTTTAGTTAAGTACGTAGGTGTAGAGATGTAGTTGAATACATAGTCAAGTGTAAGTTTAAGTTGTTTATGTAATCTACTACAAACTACCATATATTTATTGGTATTGTTTGTAGTAACTACGATACTAACAGAACAACGTAAAGGTTGGCACGAAATGGAGACTTGTATGCCATTGAGTCGCTAGCTTCTATAACGTTCAATCGATCGTATCATTTCTATATACAAATGTTATACGATGTTTGAATGTTATCCAATCTGTTGCAACTCGTCGCTAGATGGCGCTATTGGTATACATAAGTGTTTGAGTGAGGAGAAATAAGTTTATTGGCGAATAACATTGTTTTGTTTTGTTTATGCAGGTTATTTTTATTCACACAACTGAACTGTTATTCGATGTATCGTTAAAAATAAAAAGATCTACTTATATCGTTTAGATGAAGACATAGGCCACCTTTCAACATTACTTAATGATCATTTGTTAATAAATATTATGAGGTAAATAAATATTCTACATTTGTTGTGTTTTAGGGTTTGTTTAGAAACTGGCGTCTGGTACTTGAAAATATCACAATATTATCAATCGATCGGATCTGTGAGATCGGTCACAGATCCGAGGTAATATTTTAATTGGTATTTATCACAGGATACGGAACTGTTGGGTTATTGAAATGAGTGTCCACGTGGGCAGATGTCGTTATATTAAAAATCTATCCTTCAGCAACACCAGATCAAGTGGAGAGACCCGTTGTATGTATTTGGACAATAATGATACTTGAATTAGGTTGTTTTTGTAATCAATTACGGTTTTTCACAAGTCTTACAGTATTTAAGCACAGTGATGTAATGTAAACATAATTAGGAATATTAAAGTGGATAAAAATATCCTTTTTAATATTTCCATTCTTAAAACAAACGATTTAACTGTCAGTTCTGATACAATTCTACTAAAAGTACTTTAATATTATTTTCCTAATGTGCGTTTGACAAACGAAAACTATGAAAAATATAAAATATAATTTGCAGTTTCCGATTTTAGATACTTTTCTTCGACACATTACCTTCTATCTTTAGTCATATTTAAAATATAAGCCTACTGAAAACCGATCGGTTAAGATTGTGATGGGAGTTCGATTTTAAAAAGATTCAAGTCAAATATCGACTTTTACAATTATATTTATAAAGTACGATGGATCGTAAATTGGAAGTTGTTGAAATAGGGTTTTTTTTTTAATTGATTAAATCATATTAGATACTATGTACGAACTAGGTACATATACTTAATGTGTGAGTGAATAAGCTTCCTAATTGTATGTGTTTGTAATGTTCATTATGCATTGTATACAATTTGGTATAAAATATTTACAAATACTTAAATTGACAGAAAATTCTTCAACAAACTTTAAAAGTTAATCGTGAAATATTTTTATGTTACCTCCCATGGTAGGTACGGGAATTTTGATCAGGGTAACATGCCATATAGAATCTATTATATCCACACGTTTACTTGGAGTTATTTCGGTACAGTTGCCGACACGTTACTTGGCAAGATTGATTAGATAGGCAGATATCGTATTTTGGGTCTCTTTGGTTATCATGTGGGATGCGCGGGACGAAACATCACGTTCCGAGCGCGTGATTGGTTGTTCAGCCGACCCCTGCCTCCCGCACCTCGTCTACGTCCCGTTCACTCCCGAATACACTTGAGCGCATATAAATCAATCCATTTTGACGACAGCGTGTTTGATTTGTACATACATTTTTAATTTTCCATTGTTGTTTGTTTTATCTATTGCAATGAATAAACTTAACTGTGAAGTACTGTGAATACCTTTCCTTTCTAACCAGATTTAAAAAAGAAAATTATGGCAGTAACACTAAAATATTGACTCTCAACGAAAGTGACCACTTTTTTTACAAGTGTACATGCGCAAACTTATCCCAACTACGCCAAAACCTTGCCGAGTTACGTGACAGGCACTATACTAACCGAATGGTTATATACAAATTAAAACCTTAAAAAGTAGCATTATTACCTAAGAGTATAATGTCAATGCGTGAGTTAAGTTAATATTAATCTTTCTACTTATTTATGGGTGAAATCTATAAACGCGCTTAGACTTATCTTTGACTTTGTTTGGTTTGTAGTATTGGACAACTATTTTTTGGCGCTTAGCGTAAGATTTAGTAAGTCATCAAAATTGTGCACTCAAGATACACTAGGCTTCGGAGCATTATGTACAAAACGCGAAATGAGCACCGCTCTCAAAAAGTACACATCGCAAAATGTACAAATTGCAAAATCTACAACAAGAATTAAGACCTTTCTTTCACTCCAATTTTCTTTCATCGTAGACATACAGAGATGATTTTTAATGTACCTTTATTTAACAAAGATACTTCTAGTGCTCCTCCGATATGGTTAGGTTTAAAAATCTTACTTTATTATTAAAAATATAAATGAAAAAGATGTTATACTTCTGAACGTGGGTGTATTTGTAAATTTTGCGTGTTGTGTTCATTCTGCGATTGTATATTTTGCATTTTGTACATTTTGCGATTTGTACTTTTTAAGAGCGGTGCTCATTTCCCGTTTTGTACATTATACTCCGAAGCGATACACTAGGCTTAAGCTGAGTCAAAGTAATGTTTATAATTACGAAAACTGTCTGAGGTCGAATCTTTAAGTTAGAGATAAGTCGAAGTGCGCTCCATAGATCTCAGCCTGAAACCAATTAAACGACGTATGACGAAAATGTGCAATTACGAGTGCCATATACGTTGTACAATTGTGTACTATATATTAACGACCAGCGTGTCAAGTGTAACTTACATTAACTATAATTACATTGAGCAGACTATATTGCTGCAATACGGTTGTTCCAATATTCCATTTTTGTGTTTATATAAATATTATTACAATTCAAAGTAAAAATGATGTGTGTTTACATTGTAACTCTTTTTTTATCTAAAGACAAAAAACTAATCGTTTTATACGTTTTCTTGGTTTCGCTAATTTTTTAATGTTAAAAAAAAATTGTGCGGCAAAATTAGATATGATGTTTTTAGATGAAAAAATTGTGATGGTTGGATGTGATATGAAACCGAGCGTCGTGTGGCCGCCCGCCGCCACTTTAAGCTATATTCCTATATTTTATTAAGTTTACATCGTTTATAAGACTTCATACCAATATAACATTGATTGTGTAAATGGTCTTTTATTTCCTTCTCCCCTTCATACTCCTATTGATCCTAATAAATCTATAAATAATTACACCTGGCCGGTTGAAATATCCTATCTATACCTTAATGCTGATTTAAAAGCTCATGCTCGGAGAAATGTAACCTCATTTTTGGGTTTCAAGAAACATACTTAAACCCTTGATCGTTTACTGCTTGTTGACGAACATAAGGGCCTATACCCTAACAAGAGAAGAGGGCTACTTACAGGACATGAGAGAAAAAACATTAACTTTCAATTGATTTAATATACAATATAAAAAGGTGTAACAACACAATACAATCTATAAACTATACAAATATTTAAGGCACCAATTGTAATACAACATTATATTTTAATAAACAACAACTTTGTATCATTAAGTACACGAAAAGTAACTATATAAAATACGAATATAATCAACATACAATAATATCAAATATTTAAGTACACAATGAGATTACCCTCAATACTGTTAATAAGTATTAAACCTAATTTACATTAACGTTATAATAAGCGTGCTTTCTGGTACAGTGGAGCAGTGTGGACCTTACCCTAACATAGTAAGAACTCTATAATCTAAGAAATGTTTACGTATGGAATGTTGAGGTCTTATATATCTGTATCACATACATATATGTATTAAAAAAACCTTGATGGCCGTTGGAAGTGAAATATGTATCTATTATACAATGATTACAATAATCACAGTTCGTTATATATCATAATGTAGATAAAAACTTTAGCCTATTATAAAGGATTTGTGGAATGTTAAAAACAAGTTAAAATATTGGACGGAATTTCAAACAATTTTTCTCATTGATATAAATATTATAAAATCCCATAGAGTGATGGATAAAATAAACCTAATAGGTGGTTGCTATATTCTTTTTGAAAACAAAGACACATTCACATAGGTGACCTTCGGTCAACAAAAAATCCTGGAGAATACTCTAGGTTTATTAATTACTCACTTAAAACTTAAACATACTTTTATATTATCAATTTCAAGTTCTATTAAATTTTGTTTTGTTTAAAACAACAATATAATACTTCTATTTTTATTCTGCGTACGTAGACGAAAAAAACATTGCGTGTATTCATTCATGAATACTGCCTCAATTAATGAATGTACATAATAAATAAAAAGATAACGCGAACAAAAAATTACTCCTCATGTCATACACACCGTATGGCGACCTTGACGATGAGCGTGTCGTCCTTGACGAACCCGTTCCTCACGACGTCGCTCACGACCGCGTACTCGGTGTACCCGAACCCGCGCACGCAGATCTCGGCGGACGGCTTCCTGAACGCCACCAGGTTGGAGTTGGACATCATGGTGTCGCGCTGCGTCAGCTCCAGGTCCGCCTGGTTGATCATGGCGAACGAGATGCGCCCGTTGAACGGCCACTCCAGACACTCGTCATACTCCGGCTTCATCAGGTGCACGTGGAGCGCGAAGCACAGCGGGTTCTGTGGCGATATGTTCAGCCGGACGCAGAATCTGGAATTTATTCATTACTTATTAAATTATCAAGTGGACTATCTGCTCGTTTATCGGCTATTGATATCTATACAAACAACAACAACTAAAACCAAAAACAACTGCTGGGCTCGGGTCTCCTCTCACACTGAGAGGGTTTAAGGCCATAGTCCACCACACCGGCCGAGTGCGGATTGGCAGACTTCACACACCTTCGAGAACATCATGGAAAATTCCTAG
>DWPQ01001466.1:0-12215 GCA_018251795.1 Perichares adela | reverse complement strand
TGTAATTTCCTTTTACACAAACAGTAATTTAATTCAATTTAAATTAATCGCTTTCCATTTGCTAAATGTTACAACTAACAACAAATATTTATTGTTTGTAAAGGATGAAATACCTTCAGTCAGATTTGGTTGTGAGTTGGAATATTAATTGTAATGAGGACATATTGTTTTGCTCACCTGTTCGTTGTGTTAATAGAGTTGAACGAACCCTGCTGAATGACTCAGTGTGACACTTCAAAGCTCCGATGAAAAATAGTATGACGGGGCAACTTTTCAATAATTTACTTCCCTGTAGTTGAGCTACTCAAATGTTCCGTGAAAATGCTGTGAATCACACACAACCTGTTCGATGATCACACAGCTCACTTATCTATCATCACTGACTATCTTTATATTATTATACTTTTTGTCCTGTAGTTGAAGATCTTTGTTAAAGTTGAAGAAAGATAATTATTCAACAGATTAACTTTATCTGCAACAAGTTCGTAAGTACCTTAAAATACTGAAACTCTTGTTAGATTAAGGTTACCGTCGACTACGGTGAACAAAATGGGACTTTCGGAATCAAATGAATTTTCTCGGAAAACTCAAATTCCATATTGTTACCTAGCTTTTTTAAAATTAGCCTTTATTTTGACAAGTTCTCTACCAGAATTACCAGGTTCATTATTTTTGTTCCATATCATCACAGTCCATTACGATGTAAGGGGTGAACGCTTTTCCATCCACTAGCCAAGTGAGGGTTGGGAGACTCTACATCTTTCCGAACATTGTAAAAAACTGTCATTTTTGCAGGTTTCCTCACAAATCTTTCTGTTTTCCTCCACCGAAGCAGGTGACAAATAGGTACTTTGAAATATTAGAGTTTTTGACTCTTAGCCAGCTGTAAAGAAGAAAAGTTGCGATGTCAAAGATTCCTTTGTAGTTTTAGTGTTGTCCTGTTATTTCGTCACAAAAATACAAATAAGCTTATTCCCGATGTCGTAGACAGATAAAACAGTATAATAGGTGACAGCCGGGACCACGTCGTATGCTTTAAACTGCCGGAAATGCTCGTGAAGTTCTTTAACTAGTGGTCACGTAGTAGTTATATAATATGACGTACGTCAGCAAAAAAGTCGTCAGCGGAAACGTCCGTCACCCTTCCCACAACAGTAGGTCACCATCGCCGTTGCTTATTTCAACACCTAACAGTATTCTCCAAATGAAACTGACAATTCCTCAAAAAGAACTGTCGGTACAGAAATAACCTGTCCACTGCACGCTCGCTTAAACTTGAAGGTCTGTGGTCGGTTCACAAATAACCGCGACTCTAGGTTATCTGTTAACGCTTGTCACCGACACAACTGGACACGACGTTTTGCGAAAGTTGATTGAATTGCTCTTTTAACGTGCGTTAAAATGTCGTGTACGCTTTCATGAGTCATGGCGTGAACTGATTTACTCAACTATGAAGAAAGTTATTAATTCGTTTTCAGATTTTAGATCTGTTTATCCTTGACTCGACTCGGAGAGCAATACTTCGTGAGCGACACTCAGTATTGCTGTTTATATGCGGAGTCGAACAGTTCTCATCGGATGGCTCGTATACTTAATTGTTGGCTATTGACATATAATAAAACTACCTGCGCTTTAATTAAATACTAGCGATCATCACACGACTCGCACGCTCTTTAGTATGGTACATACAAATCACTAAAACTAGAATATTTTCAAAGCTAAGTACGAAGCACGAAAGCGTTCATAAAATCATGTCATTAGGGTGTCTAATACGTACTAATGACATGATATTATCTATCGAATTACCTATTGTGCACAACGTTGCATAACTCAGTCGATCACTCGAATACATAATGTTTGAAAGCTGTGGATGTTGTGAATAAAATGAATAAAGAAGTAATTGCGTCACACCGTAAGATTAAATCCCTAGAGCCCACTCGGTAACTGCTGTAGCTTTCTTAAAATAAAAGCAGCAATAACAATATCATTTAAATTAATAGTGTCTCCCATTTTTCTAAACGATTTTATTTATTTAGACGTAGGGAACAATCCATCATTCGTGTAACCGAGGTTGTGTCCTCCTTAACTAACGATTGTACCCGTGCGACAGTAGGTTTATTATAATAAGTATATTTCATGGTATAAAGGTTCCGTGCTTCAAAAAGTACAACAAACATTTGACTTTACTTATACTCAATCAGCCCTGTTTTGTGTAAACTGTATCACTTCAGCGATGAAATGTGTCTTCCGGACGCTTGCGTTGAAGTCAAACAAAGAGTCAACTCTCTTTGTTATTCTTTTTTTTTTTTTTTATTCTCGTACAAAGATTTGTTGTGCAATTACGTGTACAACGTAACTTTGTTGCATTTTATGATCCCTTAGTAACCGACCGTACTAAATTTTGTTCGTATATGCGCTATAATTGAAGTTAAACATATTTTAAAAACTTAGAAACGAAGAATTGATATGTAATTGTAGTAGAAATATAGCCTTTAATGTAAATAAATATCAATTTAAGCTTAAATCCCATCACCCAATGTTTTGATAATAGTTTTTTTGACTGGTCTTACTGGTTTGAATCTCTCATATTTATTACTTCAGCGACATCGGAACAAGACTTGTGAACCCACAAGTTCTATTCATTTCTGTGTGAACTCTGTCAATCGTTCTCTTGTTAGTAATGCAGGTGGGTCTTAAGCAGTCTTTGTAAAGTTACACGACGTATTAATGGTGATAGATACGTACTGACCCTCCGCTCTTGAGTATTGAATTGTAGTAAACCAAACATTTAATTTTTTTAAATTTAAACATGACGTTTATCATTACATTGAAATTATGATGTAAAAACATTTTTATACAAAGGTTTGTTTTTCAGGGACGTGCAAAATAATTTTGTTGAAACAACATTATTGAGTCAAATAATTCGGGAAAAACGAGCTTTTAAAATGGCTTGCATCAAAACATTTTCACTTCGTTCTTCCAGTGTTTTTACCATGAAACTGTGTCATATAATTCGCGTAAATAAATACGTCTCTCTTTATGTTTATAAATAGCGTTTAACCGGAACAAATATACGGCACACCGTCTGCCTTCGCGAAGGTGCGAATCGACGCTAAAGCCCCGCTCAGCGACGCCGCCAGCGCAGTCACTTTGCAACCACCGCTCCTACCACACGCAAGATACGCGCCGCGATATAGATCGAACTTTGAACATTTTGTTGTGATTTTTTTACTCAAATCGATTACTTTCGGCTTGTAAACAAATATTATGCTGGCGTGATACAATCCGCCATGTCGTTCTGCAGAATAACAGGCCGCAGCCGGGGGCTGCCGAAACCTAACTACTTTCCGCTCCTCGCTCCCATCTCGCCGGCGGACGCTAAGCGCTGTTGCAGGATTACGGGCAAATCTTACGGATTGCCTTCGCATCATTACATTCCAGTGTTACTTACGGCTCGTTCTGGAAAAACCAAGTGTAAGATAACGAACGTATCGGGCGAACTAGGCCCGCACCATTATTCGCCTGAAATTAATTATGGAAATAGAAAACATGAGTTGCTGCCAGACTACAGATATATATTCCCTGTACTAGATGGATCGTCCGAGGCTCAAAAAGTTTTAATGGAAATGCTTTCAACAAAACAAGTGACCGATGACAAACGCTATGTGTACACTGTGCAAGAAAGGAAATTTGGTTTAGTGTTTTCAGCTCGAATGGAAGCGGCTGTTAGAGACGGTGACGTGAGAGATGTTATGTTGGCTAAGGACTCTGATACAGTGTTAATTAAAATGAAACAGGGCCGTCATGTCTCTATGGACTTTAAAGATTTTACTGATGAACTTGAAATTTTTGAAGGGGAGGGGCCCAATGCTGAAGTATTGAAACTAAGGGAACAAGAGGAATTAGAAGAGAAAAAGAAGAAGAGAAAACGAGCTGCCGGACTTTCTTCTATGAAAAAATTATTCGAAAGTAAGGAGAGACTAGCAGAAGTACAGGAGTTAGAAGTAGAAAAGTTACGCCAAGATCGTGTGGCTAAGAAAGCAAAATTAAGTGAATTTAAACACGAAAAGAGAGACTCAAAAAGTTTCTCCTATAATAGTTTCGATGTGAATCATATGCGTTCTAAATCTAGTATCGTTATGTGCAGTGGTGAATGGCGAGATCAAATGCATCCTCTCATTGAGTCATGGGATTGGGAATTATTTGAAAAAGAAGTAACCGATGAACATTTAGTTCCTAAAGTGACAAAATTACCGAAACCAGTAAAGATAACTCCATATCATTGTGATGCTGAAATATATGAAACGGATCGTAACATAAGCGATATTTCGGTTCCTTTAGAAAATGTGCCATGTGTTAATCCATTAAAACCAATTAAATCACAGCCTTCGGCCGCCGTTCTAAATGCTGTTAAGGAAATCTCAGAAGACCGTTTAATCGAAACTTCAAATATTACAGAAAAATTGTTGGAAGCTAACAAAATGGATATATTGCCTACAGTGGACAGTTTGCCTGAAGTTATGAAAAATATTAAAAAAGGAAAAAGAGAAAAATTAGCAAAAATTTCAGGCTTAACATTAGATATTAATAAAGCGAAGAAATTCATTCCTGGACAACATATAAATACTCCTCAAGGTCCTGTTTTTGTTCCGGGCCAGACTGTGGAAACTCCTGCAGGACCGCTATTTGTACCTGGGCTTACCGTCAATACACCTAATGGACCTGGGTTAATACCCGGCCATATTGTAACCAATGAAAATACTAACGAACCTTTCTTCCTTGCGGGCCAAGTTTTAAAAACATCTAATGGTGAGGAATTTGTGTGTGGACAAGCAATAAAAAATAAAGATGAGTACCGTTTTGTTGAAGGTCAAACCGTGTTGTCGGAAGAAGGTCTTAAATTTGTACCTGGAAAAATTATTTCTAATGGACAAGAAGAAGTATTTGTACCTGGACAAACTATTATGACACCAGATGGTGTGCACTTTGTACCTGGTCAAACCTTGTCCGAAAATGGTAACATAACGTTTACACCTGGACAAAATGCCAAGATAGATAACGAGTGGCAATTTGTACCAGGCCAAGTAGTGCATCAAGATGATGAATTACATTTTGTACCTGGAGCTACGTTATCTACGCCAAATGGCCTTAAATTCATACCTGGTCAAACAATTGCCATAAATGGAGAATCCTGTTTCATACCTGGTGTAACTAAAGAATGTAACAGCGGTTTAGAGTTTGTACCAGGAACAACTATAGATACAATTGATGGACCTAAATTTATTGAAGGACAAATAGTGCGTACACAAAGTGGCGATAAGTTTTTGCCCGGAAAAACTATTGTTCAAGCCAATGGGAACGTTGAATTTTCTGTTGCAAAATCAATGGATGATATTATATTTACAGAAAGTGTACCTATGGGTTTGCCAATAGACATTAAAACTTGTTCATTATCTGAAGAATCGTTATACGTATTTGGACATATGGTTCAGACTACTAAGGGCATAGAATTTTATCCTGGTCCAAGAGTACCTACAATAGAAGGAAAAGTAGTACCAGGCAGACTTGTGAAAAACGAAGCTAATGAATCACGGTTTGTACCTGGAATGATGGTCGAAGGTATTTTTGTGCCGGGACAAGTAGTGTTTACAGAAAACGGAGAACAGTTTGTACCAGGTCAAGTAGTTGATACTAAAGATGGCCCTAAATTTGTTCCTGGACAAGTAGTAAGTACAAAAAGTGGACCAAAGTTTGTTCCTGGTCAAACAATACATACAATAGATGGTCCTCGTTTTGTACCTGGACAAATTATTGAAACGAAAGCTGGTCCAACGTTTATTCCTGGTCAAGTAATATCTACCGAAGATGAAGGTTCTAGGTTTGTCCCCGGTCAAGTAGTTGATACAGAGGAAGGTCCTAGATTTGTTCCTGGACGAGTAATAGAAACAGAAGACAACGGTGTTACGTTTGTGCCAGGACAAATTGTTCAAACACCTGAAGGGCTTAAGTTCGTCGCTCCGGATCTTATTGAAGGTGAAGAGGGATTAGAGTTTTCTGTGCAAAGTTTTGTAGTTACACCTGAAGAGTTAAAGTTATTAAAAGTCAAAACTAATCCTAACGACACAACATCAACAAAAGGTGAATTAACAATTGATACGAATATGCTGAAACAATTAGCCGCAGCTGGCATGTCGATAGGGAGACAAGTTCCAGCTGATTTGCCTGCAATTAATGTTATACTCAATGAAACGAGAAATGCAGAAGCTTTAAAAGCTTTCGTTTCAGATTTTGGGCTTAAAGATGACGTAGCGAATCAGTTAATGGGCGTAATTAAATCCATTATTGAAATGAGTGTCCATTTAAAGACTGAAATCCATGAAGATCGTAGCAGTGAAGAAAACAGCTCCGAAACGAAAAAATGTAGGAATAAAAAACGAATGGAAATACAAGAGAACTTGGGATATGTTGGTGGCAATGGACAATCTGCGCATCAAGAACATGTAAAAAATTCCATTGCTGCAGCAGTTTTAGCTGCATTGGTCACAGCTGAACAATTTGAAGAAATTAACAACAACAATGGGAAAGAAAAATATCAGCTTATATTAAAATCTATTGACACCATATTAGGTAAAGCAATCGATGAAGATTTTGTGTCTGCCATGTACAAAATTCTACAAACAGAAGAGAACAAAGAAATTCTTTGTGAAGAAATTTTGGAACATACTTCCCAACCGAAAGTAGAGTTGATTAAAATCGCCCTAAATACTACATTAAATAAACATTTACTGACAGAAGAAGATATAATTGAAAAATTCAGCGACTTTTTGAGCAGTGAAAATGAAGTTCTAGGGCCAGCGTTTAAAAATATTTCGAAAAATGATACGAGTCTTTTGCACCATGTATTGAGTCACATATCCGATTCAATCTCATTTATCAAAACAGATAATGAAGCAGCTGAAACACTCCAAAAAGCTATAGTATCAGCTGTTCAAGAAACCAGTTCAAAATCTGTTGAATGTTTATTCCAGAACTCCGATAAAACAGTAATTAAAGAGTTCGTCGCACAATCCGTTGGTCTCGCGAGAATACTGGGAATGAGTGATGTCGCTTCTAAATTATTACTCGCTGCTAATGACGAAGACAACGTACATACAGTTTTCTCAGATACAGCAAGCTTGAATATTTTGAAGAGATTAACAGTAATGAGAAAACTTGCTGAACAAACACCAGGCTTACATTCCGCACTTCGTAAACTGGAGGCCGATCCAGAGCTTGCTCGTACGGACCCTAAACTTAGGGACTTGGTACGAGAGAGTGCAGCACTCATGATCGTTCCAGAAGACACTCCTTTATTAACATCGGCAGACGTCCCGTTGAGTTTACTTCAACCCGAGAACAGTCTAGCGATGGAGGACTTCTTATTCCAGCGTAAAAAACATCGTGGTGCATTATTGATCATGAAAAAAGGATTGCAAGCAGTGGTTCCCCGCGAAGCCAGCCGTGCAGTTTTGACTGGTCAAGTAGCTTATACAGTACTTGACGAGAACGGAATAAGGCATTTTGAGCCTTTACACGTTTTCTCTGCATTGAATCTTAGTCAGCCAACTGCCCATAGGTTCAGTATGTATAGTTGCCCTGTGGTAGATGATAACGACGAAGACCTACAAACATTTACAGGATATTGCAATATAAGTAATGCGCAAAGAATCACAAAATTGGGTGGATGGAATCGTAGATACAGCGGTGTTTTATTAGACAGAGAAAATACGAGAAGCAGAATGAGTAGCTTAGATAACACCCCAAGTTACAAACGATATCCATCACGATCGTCAACTAGGTCTAGATCTAGTTGTAGCAGAAGTCCACCAAAGGTAATAAAAATGTGTAGTAGAAGATAAAATTCAATAATTAATTAATTTAATTATTTATTTGTAACAAGGTTACATTTTACACTAACATTGCAGGTAAACCTAATGCGTTAGCGCAAGTTAAATTAACTTAAATCTAATTCTAATTAAAATATTTTAGAACCATCTTTATATATATGCCCTTTGAAAAACATTTGATAAAGTAAAAATATAGAATTTGTTCACGAACCCATTGTGACGACATATTAACGTGTTTCTTTTCTTGTTTCAGGTCGAAGATGTGGTAGTGGCGACGGGAGACTATACTGCCGTAGCAGACGATGAGGTTTCCCTCAAAGCGGGCGATATTGTCGAGATTCTCGATAGTAAAGCCGCCCTTGGATCAAAGTGAGTAACACTAATACTTAATCCGCCTTCATCTCCAGAGTCGTATCACCGTTACCACGCAAGTCTGAATGTAGTACATTAAAGTGCCGTTTATCAAAGTACTGGAGATACGGCTCTGGCGTATGAAAGCAATTATTAGCATGAGCTTTGCACAACCGCGCTCCCATTGATGTATGTAGTTCATAATGTATATTTAACCCGATTGTTGTGCGTCTTGTGAAACTAGTCGTTATTTCAGCTTTTGATAAACCATCTACTGAGTAACTGACATACGAAAATATTATTCATGTCATCGTTATGCATACGAAAATTCATAAAACGCTCACATTAATAAATCAACTATCTAATCCTCCGAGATGATGTAAAAACATTGTAGTTTGGCCGTTCCACTTAATATTTTTAGATCTTCCACAATAAGATGTGGTAGGTACTCGTATATTTTCGTCTAGTCTACAAGTCTTAAACCACGTACTATGTAAAAGTAGGCAACTGAGTAAGTGATGTGTTAAATGATGGTATATTTTTCTAATATAATCCGAACGTAATTGATTCCTAAGCATTACATCACAGTGATTTAGTTTAAATTAAATGTATTGTTGTACCAAGAAAATCGCGCATAACTTATCTGTAAATCAATATAGCTTGTAATTAGATAAATGTTTAGATAGGGCGGAGACATTCTAAAAAGATCGAAACGGTGATAAACCGGGAAGAATGCGTTTTATATCGTGGATGCGACGCGGACGATGCCAATGCGCTGGACACCGATACTGGGTAAAATTAGCCCAGGTCGATGCACTGTGGCGTAATACGCGCAGTAGCCGGTTGCAATATCTTTTTCCGTATTAGTAAATAAAGTTAACTTACCAAAAATATTGCTCTGAAGCCACATATTTAATATACAATTTTAACAACGTTTCAATGTGGAAAATGTAGCAAAATTAAATAAATAAATAATAATAATGGATAAGTTAATATTATTAAATTATGTTTCCCGATCTCATCTAGAGCCTTAAAATATAATAATATTATTTTATGTACATGGCTGACAAACCCGATACTAAGCGTGTAATAAATTTGCGTAGCAATAAATTGTAATTTTACATCGACCGACTAGTACGTTAATAAAATAAATATTGTATTCCATTGTAGGTCCTTCGGCTCTAATTATATCAACAGCAACTAATATTTAATCATACCCGTGTGTGTTCTCCTCCAAACTCATAGTTATCTTAACATAGAGTGTATTCATTAGACTTATCCTCATTGTGTTGTCACCACCCTCATAAGTAGATCCATTATCATCGTTAGTTGATCTGTAATCGTTATCCTCATCCTGTGATGACGTAATGAGAATCAATTGTTTATGCAGGTACAGAGGGCGTGTCTATAGTTACGAGAACCATTTCTTCCAGTCGCGAGGTCCCTCCTTGGACTATGTGTTTAGCGTGCCCACATATAAAATGTATTACTACTGATCATTTATACCTTAAGATGAAGAAGTTAGAAGAAGCTGTCGACGTCATCCGTCATTGTAAATATCTCGCTTATCGCCAAATGAATATTTTATGTTGTATTTACCCCCTACGTGTCGTGGTCAACATTATTGTGATAACTATCATTAGTGTACTGTTACTACATGTCATTATGTCATTATTATAAGTATCATTGAAGTATTATAATACATATTTGACTCTCGTGTTGAAACACTGTAACGATATAACCATTACGATCAATAAAGACAATAAAAGTTTTGGAAGTTTCTTTTTAATGCATATTAAAATATTGTTGATAAGAATCTTGTTTGAATATTTTAGCTATGAAGGTGAAAGATTAAGGTTTAAATAACATGATATTTGTATAGGAAATAAATAATAAGTCATTTCTAGAATTTTGAAGGCGAGAATTTTACATAATATTTTAATTACTTCATACAAATATTTACCTACTTTAATAAACCTGAGTCCTGTCATATATTGTTAGACGAACTAGTCAGATACAGTTCCGTCCATAACTCTTATACAGTATTCGTACTCGTGACTTGACATTGAACGCAGCCGCTAGCGTAGGTGTAAATGTGTCTCACCTCACGCATTTATTCAGAATATTTATTACCATCATAATAATTTCGTTTAGAAGTTATAAAAAGGGCGACAATGCATTATTAATGTGGTATTTACCAACCCACACCTGCCCGCGAGAGTGCGATTCAGAAATACATTTAGTGATTCATTCGAGAGCGTCGGACCATTCATAATGTTGAGCTATAAATAGAACATAATTAATAATCTGGAAAATCACAATGTTATGAGATATCGTTAGTCAGAATCATGTTACCTACTTGTGATCATTTCATTTTAATAAATAAATATTACGTTATTTAGTGTCTTTCAAGCTTAACAACGAGTAATATTTGTTACTGCTGTCAGTTTACAAATTATAGGAGAACTGGGAACTATAAGAACTAGCCCTCAGCGAGCTCTGCAGGCTGTAAAAAATAATAAAATAAAAACTTATTATAATCTGTACATTCATTCGTGAACAAAAAATGTTGTAGGCATTCCTTTTTAAGCATATCCTACGCACGGAGTGTGAGATTCAACATACTTAGTTAAAATTTGTAATGAGCTAAATATTATTCAAGTGTATGCGATATAAACATATTGAATAAAATAAAACACATAGGTAGTTTATATTCCAAATGTAAACGTTAAAACATAATACTGTGGAAAAACAATCGTACCGAGCCGATTGCGGCCAAAGAACTTCAAAATATTGGATGGACTAAACGAATGGAAGAACATTATGGAATCAGTAGCACGAACAAAAAATACATACATACATAAGTATATTGATAAAATACCCCATATATTAAATAGTAAACATATAGGTCACATAGAAACTATCATCATGTTATTTTTGTTATAAATAATTTATTAAAGCTAATTTAATTGTGTATTATGACTGATTACTTTTTTCTTCAAATGAAGTAAGTTCTAATTTAAAACCTCACATGCTGATACTAGAATTCCTAGAGCCACGGTTGGCATGGAAACAAACATTTAAAATATCACGAACAGCCCAAACTCGAGAATGTTTATTCGTTCGTGTCAGAAATGACTGCCCCGACCAAGACCTTCCCTAGACCATTTCACATGATAAGCAAAATCATGTAGTTAGTCATCTTCATGGATGTGTCACTTAAAGGTTAAAGCTCGAAAACCTAGCATAAAAAAATGTAACAAAAATTTTTTCATACCCTCGATAAAGAAGTCTTCAAAAATATCTTGACTCGCAATATGTGACATGGCACATTTCATTGCTACGTTTGGAAACATTACGGTTTTAATTAAACATTCTATATATTACTAGCTGACCCCGCAAACGTCGTTTTAGCACATAAATTATTGTATACAAACTTGGGGGTTTTGGTAGAATGGTGAAGATCAAGGCTTGTTTGAATGTAATTTTTAATGCCACATCATAAAAAAATAAAAACTTTGTCCAAAACTTGTCACTTAGAGGTATAAAAAATTGATTACAACCTATTCGCAGACCCAACGAATATAAATATAAAAATTCACAAAATAGTTTAAGCTGTTTCGGACGAGTGTGGCAACTAAGATCCTGGCACGAGCATTTTATACATATACTAGCTGACCCCACCAACGATGTTGGGCCATATAAAAGTTTTGTTAAAAAAATGGGGGTTGACAGAAAGGTGAAAATTAGCGGTTGTATGTATTCTTTAGTGCTACACCATAAAAAAAAAATTGAAAAAGTTTGCCTGTAAAATTAAAAAAATGATTTAGGGCGTGGGCCATCCCTTATAACTTTGGGGTATAAAAAATAGTTTACAACCTATTCTCAGACCTACCGAATGTACGTACAAGATTTCATAAAAATCGGTTAAGCCGTTTCGGAGGAGTTTGGCAACTAACACTGTGACACGAGAATTTT
>DWPQ01001465.1:0-12221 GCA_018251795.1 Perichares adela | reverse complement strand
GGGCCACCCTATCATAGACTTCACGGCGCAGTACCGGTCGGCGGCGCCCGTCAACGGCTCGCTGGAACCATGGCAACCGATCAGCCCCAATCACATCAGTCCCAACTCGGTGAGGCCGTGTTTTGTTTGAGTATGCATTTAGCAAAGAATGAGTTATGAATTTATCTGTGTAAAATATATATAGCCTCCGTGAATCGCGACTTCTGATAAAGAGAATAAGAAGCGACGTAGTCATAGATTTAATTGCACAAACATAACTAACTTAAATTTACTACCTTCCTGTTGAGCTTTATTCGATAAGACTTTTATTTCTTATGACTACAGTAGCGCTCTACCAAATAACGTTAGAACATCTGCTGCATTAGGTGTTACAGAAATAATAAATGATAATATTTCTAAAGACTCGCATTTAGTAGCCAGTCCATCCCATGAGCGGATTTAGCCTCACCTAGAACAAAAATAATTGTGCGGTTATGACTTGCTTTCGTTTCCATCATGTTTATGGGTTCGAGAGATCATTTGATAATCTTAACTATCTACCAAACTGCACATACCAAAGCGGCTTGACCTAACATTTTCAGCGGCAGATCGACGTGTACCACCTAGAGCCGAACGCGTCATACTGGTTCCGTGTGTGGGCGACCAACGTGCTGGGACCCGGCCCGCCCGTCGAGGTGCTTGCTACCACTCTCTATTCCGACCAGGAGGCAGGTCAGTATCCATTGGTCATCGTCACCACGTATAGTAACTTACTTGCCTAAAAGTTCTGTGTCTGATCCGGCGCCCCTCATAACCTGGTATGTCTATTATTATTATCAAATGTTTTTATTATGTTGATATATTGAAGTCCGATTTGTACTTCAGAATATGCCGACCATATATAATCTTATCATTGGATTTGTAATTTGAAGGATTTTAAGGTACTCTTTTGTAAAAAAAAATCTTAGGCAGTACTTTATAATTCGATAAACTTGATAGTTCAATACTGCCCTGCAAAACGCTTGTCGGATTAACGGGGGTCCATTGTAGTGATAAACTTATTACAGATTGATTGGTGATGACTTTAATGTTCGGTCTGAAGGCACGTTGTCATTAAATTATTCAATGTCAGTCCCTAGAATTAGTAATCATTTGTTTCTCACTTCACAGAAGATACAAGTCTTCGCTCAAGACAATATAATATTTTCTAAGTTTTATAGTCACAGCTGTTAAATTAGCACACGAATGACAGCCGCCTGTGCAAACCTGCCGCATTAAAGGCTCGTCCATACTAATATTATAAAGAGGAAATATTTAATTGTTTGTTTATTTGTGTTGAATAGGCTCTGAAACTACTGGGCCGATTTGCAAAATTCTTTTACCATTAGAAGCCAACTTTATCCACGATGAATAGGCTACTTTTTAAAACAATTGAGGTGTCAGCTAGTAAATGATAAATTAATATTGATAGTTCAATTGATGACGCAATTCCAGAGCTGTACAAACACTTCCTGGAGGGCGCGGAGTCGTTTGACACGCGCACGTGGCTGGCGGCGGTGTGTGTGGTGATGGGCACGCTGTGTGTGCTGGCGGCCGGCACGTGCGCCGTGCTGTGCCGCGAGTGGCGCCGGCCAGGTGAGCCCGCCATATAGACCACCACCTTTTTTTGTTTACGGGGAGAGGGAGGGGACTTCGTGAAGATACCCGACGAGTTATGTGGGATTTTTACCCACTTAAACCCCCCCCCGGCATCCAACCGGCGCATATGTAGAGAGGCTCCGGGATCTCAACTGAACGCACCGGTGTAGACTACCACCTAGCCGACTATTGTGTTACTAGTACCTCCACATTGATTAGTAACTTTTACTACAAATCCTACCAAACACCCCAGACCAAACACAAACACTTTACCAGACCTTCAATGACCATGGATTGTGCGTTAATGTCGTCGAATCATAGGAAGATAGGTATGAGGTGTACAATGATGGTATATTTAATGATTACCAATCTCTTTCTGACTTACTTTCTCTCTCACACACATACAATCTAGCTTTTTGAACGAATATATTAAATACATGAGCATTTCGCTATCGGACTTGCATTTTTACCCATAGCACGTGCATGTTCGCCTTCATATTACCGGAAATGATAATACAATGATTTTTTATACTTATAAGATTACATACATGATAACCAAATGTCGAACGTTGCCTCAGTCAAATAAGGTAAAAGCAATATATAAAAAATAATTAACTGAAAATACATGTCTTACAAGCATTTAGCAGTGTATGAGAGATAAAGAAAAACTGAAGATAAGGGTACTTAATTTGAATATTTATCTGTTTCAAATGTCTTAAATAGTATTGTTGTAAAATAAGGACAATAAGTGTTTACCCTAATAACATGTGGTAAAAGAATTAGTAGATCTACACCCTATTCATGTATATTTCATAATCGAATATAGAAAAAAAGAACATCCATTGAAACGACGCATAAGATGGTCTAAAAGTTCCCGGCAACAGTTTGCCTCGACGATAACGGATCGAGTACACTCGACTCTATAAGTGCTTTTTAACTTTTCTCTAGTTTTTATCTGTAGTGTTTAGTGATAGTTTCTCGTCGCAAGTAGAGAAAACTCGACTGTACTCGCATCCGGTACGTCAAACCATTGTCAAAGTGACATTGACATCTGTCACGGGATTGTTTGTAGCTTTTATTAATGTAGATAAAACTACGTGGAGAATTGTTAAAAAAATAATGTATGTATTTATACATACTAGTTATTAAATTAACTAAATTATTTGGAATCTATAGAACGCAAAACTAAGATCTATAGAACTAAAGTTTTAGATGTTAAGATTTAACATTGCATAATGTCTTAGAGTACTTTGAATTGTTATATAAAGCCATGCTGCATGGTATATTGGCAATGCCTTAAAATAATCAATACAATTATTCAAAGAATATAATTATGTATACTAATTAATATCGCTTAATTTGGACCCAAGAAAGAACATTCCAATATTTAATTATATAAAATAAATGTTATGAATGTATGCTCGCTAAAATTTATGTAAAAAATTACATTAAAATATTGTTGAAAATTAATATTATAACGTTTTTCAGAAAATTAAAATAACCAAAAACATTTTAGTGCCAATGAAATTTTAGATCATAATGCACAAAAAATCTTCCATTTAATTATCTAGAATTAGACTTTTTATAAATATGTGAAAATTTTAAACTACGGAATAGAAGCTTTTCATTAAAAGGCTATAATAATGTAAGGTGCTACGCGTTAACAGCTTTATAGACTTTACGACTTTTTCAATAAGGTTTAAATTTAATACCAAAAAGCAATCAGTTGACTCGCTTTACATTTTTAACTACGCTGAATTTTTTGTAGGGCCCTATTATAATTGTTTACTAATGCAGTAGTTCAGAGGCCAATTTATAAGTGTCTAGTAACATTTTACATAATAATATAACCTTTGCATTGTTCCTAGACGTGATGACTCTGTAAGTAAAAATTAACAGATAATTTTTTAGGGATTTGTCAACATCGCCCGCACACAATGAGAAAATATGGGCAAATTTTTGTTCGGACGTTTACTAAAATCAGCAACTTTAGTAGCGTTGAAATTTGAGACTTGATATTACACGACGATGCCAATTTTATCACGTTGTTGTCTACGAAAAAAGTGTTCTTAAGGGCGTAAAAAATTGGATGTACGTTTGTATGAATGTTCATAATTTTCGTAGTTAAACGTGAGAATTTATGTATGGTTTGAATATACATAATTGTCGTGTAATTGTATGATGTCGTATGTTTGTAGGTAGGGAGTTGTTGGGGACTCCACAGCAAGTTTTGCTTTTCAATAAGCTATCCGTTCGTTACCTTACGGTCACCTCACTGAAATGTCTTACGTTGGACGCTGCTTTGTGAACATGTGACAACTTTTTTTATGCCCATAAATTATTATGTTTCGGTAGACACTTTTAAATTGGCCAGTATAGGTTTTACATTGAATACGGACCAAAACAACATAACTATTACGTCAATTAAAGTGTAGGGCGACTTGACCGACAAGCAATCTGTGAGTACAACCTCAATATAAACGCGGTAGGTTAAGGAATATATTCCATTAGCATAATTACGGCTTAGCCTTTTTATTTAATATATAATTCGTATGATAGCTTGAGCGTGTAGCTTAGCAATAAGTGATTTTAGAATTATGGATAGACGCATAATATATCTTCAGTGAAAAATGCACAAATTAATATCGTAGGTTTTAAGATGAAAGTGGATTTAGTTAGCTTAGTGGCAATTACTAAATTATAATTAATTTTTTTAATAAAACTGAAAATGAAACTGTTGTCAGCAGATAACTTGTTGTGGCAAATTCTTTTATAAATAATTTGAGGCATTATCATAATTATGCCCTTTTTATCTGATATAAATAGGAATCTTTTAAATTAATGTACATTTTATTAAAGCATTTCTTATCAATTTAATAACTAGACTTTTAAGGTTAAGCAATAATAGTGGTAGAAGTTATTTTTACCGGTACGTAGATATATCTCAGTGTAGTATACGAGGACATCTTGCCACTATGATTTTATTATTACAGTACTTTGTCAAATGCGTATTTGTTTAAAAAATCGTATATAGATTTGTAACAAAATAATATGTGTATCACTTGATATTTAGGGCTATAAAGACTATTTACATCGCTTTACGGTGCGTTAAACATTTCATAAAACTTCCTAACACGTGCATACCTCGCCAGTACTCCTACAATACAACTGAAGAAATATGTTATGGTATTATATTAATTAATATAGAAGATATAGGGCAGCTTATCGCTTTTATAAATAAAAAATTGTCGATGTAGCCGACAATTGTAAAATGTTACGCTGAACCAACTAATTATATTCTTATGATGACTATAGGACCACTTCTAGTTCTTCTCGGACCACTTTTACTAGAGTCGTAGCCCTGTAGCTTTTTTACGGCACTGTCTTACTGATCTTATTTGCGTGTAACTGACGTTACTACAAAACGTTTCTCTATGTCTTTGTGCGAAGGTATAATTTACATTGACTCGGCTACCGTTTTGCATATAACGTACAAATTAATTAAATTATAGATTATGGAATAGAAATTAAATTATACTATAATCACATACTTAATAGTAGTGGTGATAGGTTTTCATAGAATAGATTTGAATTCTTTTAAAACTATGAGACGGAGTAACATGAAAATCGTTTACATAATTTAGAACTCTATCTCTTTTAAACATACACGATATGACCCGTTTTAAAACATGCTCGGGGGGACCAGAACGTAATATTAATTCTGAGTTAGGGCTTTTTTGGGTACATATGGGTTCTTTAGTAACTTGTGTGGTTTAATGTTTAATGATGAAAAATAACTTGAGAAATGTTTCAATCTTCAGTTTTCCCATACAGATAATAGATTGTGAAGGAGCGTGTGTGAAAGCTGTGAATTTGATGGATGTGTCGGTCTTTTTACATAAACACACTACGAAACGCCCCTTGTCCACGTATTGACACAATCAACTCATCCCTCTCAAGAACCTTGGTAGCTGTACTTGTAAACCAATTTGTCACTAATATGTTTCATTTACAATTTCAGGTGATATTTTAAGATTTCGTAATAGACTAGAAATAAATAGTGTTTAGATCCTCCTAGATCCTACCATCCGCGGAGATGCTTGGCGTAGCGCTGTGAAGCATTTTGTTATATATTATACCACATAGATTTCAATTTTAGGCGATACCAGATTTAAGATTTTTCTCTTTAGGTGTAATATTTTTGAAATTTATTTTAGCAGTAGGAAATACCGTTTATAAGAATTAATTGAAGATTAAATAGAAATAGGTCGAGTACAGACATAATTTTTATGAACGGTATCTGCTCTTGATTTAAAAAAAGATGCAAGTGACGGCATCTTTCGGTAAGATTTTTTTAAAGTTAAGGGAAACTCGCTTCTGTATCTTGAGCAATAGCGCTTAATATCATTCATCCATGATGATTTCGCTTGGCTTTCGTAAGTTTAGTGTAATAACGTTATGCAGAAGCGGGTTTCATCGTTCAATTATTCGCATGTCTCGCATCTTTCCGAGATCTGATTTTACGCTGTATTTTACTCATTTTTATTCATTCGAAATTTTTCTTCTTTCCCTTCTATCGCACTGGCTTGGAACGCACGCTTGGACTGCGGGGCTGCACACTAACAAACAAACACACATACACACGGTGACGGTATGTATTAACCCAACCCGACCCCGATCTAATGGACCCCGCCCCGTCCCGACATCGACCTTACCGATACAGAGAACGGTGACGATCAAGATGTAATAGAACTAGTGCCTAACATAATCCTGAATCCCGGCTTCATGGAGAACGATCCCGTGCGTCCCCGGGAGTCGTACGCGGCCTCCATCATCAAGTCGAGCGAGTGCCCCGGGCCGGGGAAGCCCCGGCGTGTCTGATTCTCGTCTTTAATCAACCTAAGGATATTCTATCTCACCGATTCCGGACTGTTGTCGTGACTTTAAATGAACATTTGACGTGAGTTTTACAGTGAAGTGTGCTGGTTCCGTTTTTCGAGACACAGTTGAAGATGGTACGAATATCTTGTACAATTAACAAAAGCATGTTTCTGAACATTTAATAACATGTTTCAAAATATATACCTTATCTGATTAAATGAAACGTACGTTTTATTTGTGACTCTTCGACTGTGTATGGAAATACATAAATATCAACTCAATTATTTTTGTACGGATTGTAATTAGGCTTTTGCCTTAGATTTGACAAAATAATCTTACGGCGTGTAAGGACTTTTTAACCTGTTGCATATCGCGTGCTTACCGGCCTAAGGTTTGTTTTAAAAGTAAAAATATACAGACCCTGGTGACGGTAAGCTTGCGATATTGTATGTTCAGAATATCGAAACTAACGCGACCCAAGGGTAATGGCTGACATATCAGTGAACGTAAATGATTATTTTTGTCATTGAATTGGAGTGATAGAATATTCTATAGATTGTACGATAAAATAATGCTATTGCGCTTTATGCGATTAAAAAAGTCAAATTATTTTTTCCAAAATTTTATTTCGTATACAGTTTGTCTCCAAACAAGTGTTATTGGGTCATCTATATAACTCGTAAATATACAGTAAATAGAGCAACTATTGACTGATTGTTATTACAACTGTAAGGTGAATCACGTCGGGGTCACCACTGCAGCAAAGGGAGATCTCCCGCCAGGCTGTTGGTATGCCTGGGGAGCGGCCGCTAATGTTGACTATGCTACACGTATATTAAAGCATAAGTCACATCAATATGACATAATGCTATAGTATATCACGACATTAAACAAACTTTTATTCATGATACGTTTATATATCTTGTTTCTTTAGTGACAGTTATTTCATGAAATCAATAAAATGTTGGGAAAAATAATTGAACGATAAATTAGCTTGTACCTAACCACCGAGAGAGAACTTTTTTAGTATTGTAAGCGTTTCGTATTTAAATAGTGTTGAGGTTGCCATTTTAGACAAATAACTGTAGCGTTACCGGCTATTTAGTTCACAACACGTAGTTTCAAAACGAACTGAAGCTTGCATTTACTTTTGATAAAATGTTTACATAGTTATAGAGTAGTGTACTTGCAGTAAAGTTGTTTTTCCCACTGGCAGCCCTGACGCTCCCGAGTAACGTAAATTTTGAAAAATATTGCTTACCGTTTTAAAATTGTTAATGTTGCTAGCTGTAATTATGGTAATGGTGTAATTAATTATGTATTTTTTGCAATACGTATTTATTATATATATTTTTGTAATGGATCTCATGTAAAATTAGTAGGATATAGGTAATGAAAAAAAAACAATCTTTTGTTGATGTTATTTTTTTAATGTGATTTTTACACTGTGATTTTTCCTTCCATAGTATGATCTGTTGGTTCTCAATGAAATCAGTGGGATAATTATACGATGATATGTATCTATTCAGAACAATACAGTCAAATCTACTTTAGAATACAGTTTGGATTTGTATTTCGAAAAAAGTTTTGAACTGTTAAGTGTTCTGACTTGTATTACTATTTTAAATATAGGCAATCGGAGACTGTCGCTAAGTGCACAGGTAATGTATATGCCGTAGTATATAATATATATGTGTATATATAGATAGCATATGTCACTAATATAAGCTTCGACTAACACGGGCTAATCAGCCTTGTGTTGCCAGCTTCTCAACACTGCTTTTAAATTGATAAGTAAAGCTATTGTAGTGTTACCAAAGGACAATATGGTAGTGAATATTTATATATATATAAATTCATGAATAGTTAGATTCCGTGACACTCGAAGGCAATGACGCACGAAAATATATTAAGCGGGTGTATGTTGTTAATTAGTGATGATAATATTGTTAAAAGATTGTTTTAATAACAGATTAACAAGTAGTGTTGCGCATAGATATTTTATGAACTTAATAGTTATAAACTTAGAACCTAAATCAGGAGTTCATATTTGTCTGATATTTTAATTGTGTTGTATGTGTAATTCGATACATCCCGGATTCTTTTTTTACGTTTGTAGCTTCGGAGTCTTGATAACTTTGAAAACCAAAGTTAGACTGCTTATTCTCTCTAACGGCGAATCTCTGTACATAAGATGTTCACCTATCTCACCTCTATAGTCTTTGGTTTTCATCAAGTGTCAAATAATAAGTTCGATGTTGCCACATGCTAGTTGCATGGCTAATTAGTAGGATTACACCCGCGTTAGTTAAGTATTACAAAATATGAGATATAACAAAGTTGTTGTGGATTTGTAGAGCGGTTTATTTTTGTACGCGACTTGAAAGCATATCAGGGGAGCCTTAGAAACTAAAGAGATTGTCATATTTAATATACGTGTATAAATATATTGAACATTTTAAACCTTCCTTCCGTTCTACTCCCTCGCATCGTTAGAGGGGTGATTTACAAGGGTTGTCATTATTAAATTCCGAAACTCGGCTCTTTTTTATAAAACTAAATGTTTCCGCCTTGTATCCGTATATCTTTGTGATAAGTATTGCATAACATATATTTCATTATACTAACGAACTTACATATTAATTTGCTAAGGATTCTAATTCGTTTAATTTTGTAGCAATCATATACTTTGTACTCTGCCTGTAACGATACGAGGTTTCTCTTGTAACTTCCTCTCTCAAACGCTCATTGCCTTTCTGTGTATTCACTACCTATTATATACTTGTATATGTTATTTTATTATATTCTATACATCTATAGGCTACCGGTCGGTAATATTTGAAATTCATAATTGGATTTATTTTTTATTTTATCTCTTTGTACGAATAATAAGTTATCGCGCGTAAGACAACTGCAGTAAGTTTTGAGTAAAACGACAAATTGAAATTATCATTTTCACGTGACATTCGACTCCACTTTTTTTTCTCATTTTATTACTTGACACATTTGTTATAAACATATTATTAGGTCTCGAAGATTTTTCTTACGATTTCATTCAAATACCACCGGCCAGTGGCAGCTTAAAACTGATATTCCTATATCGCGTTGTGCTTGCGAAACGAATAGAGTAAGAAATATAAATATATATATCAGCAATTATCGTTAACTGTCCGTCTTTCACAACGCGTGCTATCGTGTCAATTACGTGTTTCTCTGTCCGTGTGTCCGTGTCTGTCACGTATAGTGTGCTTGCACCGCTGCACTCGCCGTCTACTGTTGTATGTTATGCTTCATATAACACTCGCTCTTTTACAGTTATTTTGGACTTTATTCAACGGTATTAAAGGCATCTCTGGATCGCATTTAGCGTTGACAGACGTCCGGATAAAGCTGGTCATAGGTATTTTAATACGTGCCGCACTTTTGTTAACCTTTTTGATCTTGACTAGTCACCTCGGTCTCGTGAAGCACAATTCGCGAGTGAGCGAGAAAAAATATTTATTTAAAATAATAATCATATTTTATACGATTTATTTGAAATAATAAAAGCATAAGTTATACAACATTTTTGTCGCATGTCTTATTAATACTAAGACACGAAATCCTTAACAATTTTACTTTGCCGGCATTTTTAACCAAATTTTCGGACAAACTGGCTAGTCTGTCCGACTAGGTTTGACGACCTGGCAACCCTAATTTCATCTAAGATTGAAAATATAGTGAGTACGTGAATTCAAACGTAAAAATTCCAATATTTGTTTCCAATAAGTGATAAATATCTGGAACTTAATATTTCAATTGTATAAAGTCCAAAATGACTAACTTGTGCAAGTTATCTCATCACATTATATTTTAAGGTATGTTAAGTAAGTTACTAAGATATTAAAGTATAACGATTAAGCTTATTTTTGTATGATATACGTAACGTGTTTGGACGAGGATTGTTGCGTTGTTTAGTAAATTTTCGCAGGTGATTAAATATATCGACCAGATGGTTTCTTTATTAGAGTGTGGTCACACATCAGTCACAGTCACTTTAAGAACAAGAGGGAACACAGCCCTTTGACAGAAATCTTAGCGGTAACGGTTTACGCTTACGCCATTTTAAAAATGTATGGAAATGACAGTCCCTGCAGAAAGGTTTTTGGTGTGACAGACAGGACATTATCTTTCCGCAGGGACTGTCATTACCGTACATTTTTAAAATGGCGTGAGCGTGAACGGTTACCGCTAAAATGTTTGTCTAGGGGCTCCAGGACAGGATCGTTCGTGCCGGTCGGATGCACTTTTGAATTTGACGTGACGTTGACTGACACGTAAAGGCCGGAATTTGTGTCACGTATACATAACGTGACATGACTCACGTTCCATTAGATGTTGAAGTGACTGATGTGTGGAAACGTACATACAGCCTTATCATTTTATGTAGAAACGGTTCTGTTGATGAGGGTCATAGCTACATCACAATCAACATTATTTTATCGTCAAGCATATTTAGAGGAGTTCAATGTAATACAAAAATATATAATATGGATTATTTTGTGGTTACGTGTTATAGAGAATTACTTGTACATTACAAATTATGATAATTCGCACAATTTTTAAAGATCAAAATAAATATTTAGGGCAATAAAATGTGGTGCACCCTAAAGCTGTTTTTCAATGCGGCAATAATTATTCAAAAAGATAACGTTATTATATAGAACTCCTCTGAATAAACACCCAGCTTCATTGTTATTATAACAATAACTCATTATATGTTGGTAGTGGCAAGTACATGATACATGGAATGTTGAATTGAAGTAATAAATATTTGGAAAAAAAATTAACATTAGCATCTACCGTAACGTTTAAAATCCCAAAGTTTTAACGAAACTTGGCTGTGTGTTATTATGTACACGTTATAGGTAACATTAGAAATTGTTAACCGTATTGGATAAATAGGAATGTAGGTACTTATAAATTCCTGTGTTAAGCACGTGTCAATGTTTTTTTGTTTCAAAAATAACTTGCCAGTATCGATAGGCATTAGTGCTCGTCAGAATGTACGAATAGTTAGAATGTTGACGTCTTGTGAGTAACGATTGTTTGAGTAGTTGATTTTGTACGGTAGAGTAGCTAGGGCATGTGAGGAGTGAGAGTCAAGACTGGGAATTGGCTTGGGGATTCCGGAGTATTGATGATAATTCTCAACTTAACTCATAATTGGTATAATAACTATACCTACTGATGCGAACTTCCCTTCAAACTTCAAGAGGATTGCGTTGGCTGTGATTTGGGCTTTCTCACACTAAAACCAGTTTAACTGATGCCGATGAAGTCTATATAGGCCAGTGCCGTTAATATTTTCGAGGGCAAAAATTCCCGGCAGAACTTTGACTATGGGAAACGGTAGGACATAAGATACTAATTGCAGGAAAAATAATTTAAACCTCGGGCGATTGGTATTTAAGGTGGGGGAGGGGTTTTTAGGGGTTTTTACCAGTTTTGGAGGGTTTTAGGCATTTTCCGGAAAAACTACGCTTCCCATCAAAAAAAGTTAAATGTAAAAGTTATAGATCATAAAATAATCTACAACTCATGTATACACAACTTTTCGGCATACCCTCAAAACTTTAGAGAAAAATGCAAAAAACGGTTTTTTTCGTTTTTTATTTTTCCTGCCTCCAAAAAATAATTAAATTTAATAATATTGAGAACAAATGAAGTACTTTTTATCCTTT
>DWPQ01001464.1:0-12223 GCA_018251795.1 Perichares adela | reverse complement strand
GGCCTCTTCCACTCTCCGTGTCGGTGGGACGGTAGGAGTAGGACCGTCGCGCGCCACGGGGTTCGTACACGTCGGCGGTAAATGAAAGGGCACGACGATGACGCGGCAACCGTATAAATACGAGTACATATCAGTGTTCGTCGGACGAAGACTATTTATTTATTTATCGACATCGTTTTGTGAACGTTGTGAAGGGTCTTATTATTTTCCGTCGGCACATCCTGACGGGTGTTAATACTGATAAAATCGATTTGATCAAAAGATGTTGAACGTGTTTTACCTGTGCGACGTGTACTGTGTGGACTGCAAGGTGCTCGACGTTGAAAGCAAACGGTTCGGTTTTCATTCGAATCGATTTGTTTCACGCGTGTCATCAGTAGGAACCGTCACCGGTGTTGTCGTTCGCGAGCGATGTACATACGACCGTACGAGCCGCGTGCTACATATAGGTGTACATTTGTCCAGGACTTGCCCACGTGTAATTTCAGTTCAGCCTCGCGCAAAAATGTTACTTGTAAAAATTAGTTTCGATGTTATTTATTTAATCGTATCAATGACCGTCCAATCGTTCGTTCAGTTTAATAACACACGTCATACAAACAGTTCATACGTTAAGTCGTGCGTCGTGAGTCGTGTGTCGTGTGTCGTGTGTCGTGTGGACAGTGTACGTACGCTACAAGCACTACAACAGATCTCCATGTATGTACGTATGTTGCCGTAGTTTGGTTACACAAATACGTGTGTGACACATCGCAGTGTGTACCGTCATCGGCACCGCGTCAACTTTATTGTCGATAACACCATGGATAAAACAAAAAACAACAATGCGCGTGTGCGTGTGTGTGTGTTATCACGTCGCCGCGGGATGCGGACGTCGATAGCGCGGGCACCGTTTACCGTCCACCGTCCACCGTCCGGGCTGCGGCTCACATTCGGCATACCTATATATGTATTTTCTATATATAGCATACATACATAGATAGATAGATACGTGTGTTGATCTCGCGGGGATCTAGTTTTGTTTTGGTAACTTACGTTTTTATTACATACTAGCTGTGAAATCAATGCGTCGCAAAGTTTTGCCTGCAATAATCCGAATCCCGCGGGCTTTCTAAGCTAAAGAGTAGCCTAAGTTACTCCTTATTACGTCAGCTACCTTCAAGTGACAGTCCCGTCCAAATTGGTCCAGCCGTTCAACAAACAAGCTCAACGATCGAGCTGTTCGGAACAATGAGACAGACAACAATTTTAAAAACTGTTGTTTTGGTGTATGTACGGTGTATACATACATATTATGCATTTAGTAAAAAGCGGTTATTTTTATATTACAAACAGACTCGTTATGTTTCGATAGTACTTAAACCGGTCCCGAGAGTATAGCGGTGTAGTGTGACGCTCAGGTCTGGTGCAGTGCGGACACTACTGAGGACGGATCAGCCCCACTATTGTCTCGGTATGGGCATGGCGGCGTGCGGGCGTGCGGGCGTGCGTCCGTGTCGTAAGGTCGTCACCATTCCATTGTTCATAGTGTATCAATATTAACGTTCGTCTGTCCGTGTGTTACTGTATAAAGAGGTTAATTGCGCGTCAAAACATTGTACTTAGTACTTAAACGTTGTCGTTGTGTCGCACCGTCGGTCGTCACGTCGTCACGCTGTCCGTCGGTCAACTCACATGTTTTGTCACTACACCCATATGTGTAACAAATACACCTGTAATTCATTTGTTCAAGTAAAAACAAATAAACTACGTCGGGCCCCTATAATCAATGTCGAAGAATTGTCAAATAATATTGTAATACTGTCACAAGAATGTAATAAAATGTCACTCGCTGACAGTGGTCGCTCGGAGCGCTATGTACAGTAGACGGTGAGGCGGTGAGGCGGAGGTCACGGAGCGATAGCCTGTCGTCAAATGTCGAACCGTCGCATTCCCGTTTCGTTTTTATTTTCGTAACGATAACTCATCTGACGCGGCGATAACGGTCCGAGGTCCTCGCTAAATAAATATATTTAACAGTCATGTTCCATAATGACATTCATCGTTAAAGCATTGTAATGTCTACTATATTTGCGTAACTATTTAGATATTCGATTGAATGCATACCTATAGGTGCTACAAGTAGTACCTCGGCGGGGGATATTGAAATGTTCAATGATCGAGTGAGATTTTAAACAAAACGATGGTAAACTTTTGTACTAGCTAGCTATAGTTTAGACGGCGGCGTGTGGTGTACAAGGGCGCGTTTTTTTCCCATCCCTCGCTCGCAGCACTTAAACCTTCGTCCGTCACTGCTCGCTAGCGACAGGCTGGCGGGCCGCCACCCGTTCAACAATTAATGGCCCTTCCGCGAACGAGTCGAGTGCGTGCGAATGTTTCACGTCGACGTTACTGTAACGGATACAGGCTACAGCGGGGACCGAGCCGCGAGTACGTACTGGGCGCCCAGTACACCGCGCTGGAGCCTGGAGCATGGCGACGGGACACACAACACTCGCGGTCCGTAGTACCGCGCCGCACCGCGCCGCACCGCGCCGCACCCTTGTCGCGGTCTACACAAAAACCTTAAACTCGCTTTTATCTGCTTCGTAATTTTTTAATGAGCGAGAAGTGAAGAGTGGCGAGATGTTTATTAGTTATCGTAGTCCACTTAAAGTTAAACGCCTTTTGGGACGAGAAACAGTCGTAAACCGAAAACTGCCGCTAGGGGAGTGTACACCGCGCACCGCGGCACCGTGCTGGAACTTGTAGGCTCGTGATATTTTGCTACAGGTATGGGGTGAACGTTCCATGTCCGTGTACCTACCTATATAAATACAGGAGCCGCGCACGTGCGCTGGAGGTACCTCGTGCGTAGTGCGTAGTGCGTAGTGCGTAGTGCGTAGTGCGCAGCGCGGGAGACAAACAGGTCGCGTCGGTCTCGACACAAAGCGTACCGAACTGTCCGTACATGGCGCGTCCGGTGCGTCCGGCGCGTCCGGCTCGTCCAGGTTTATGGACATAGCTAACAACGACGGTACGTCGGGCGACACCTGCCACACACGCTTAACAAGGCGATCGGTGAACGAGCAGTTGGCTAGCTGGAGGCGCTGCGGCCCCGCGATGTCTCGGTGTCCCGATGTCCCGGTGTCCCGTGCCACGAGCGTGCTGGACGCGCGGTGTTGCTTCCTGCATCAGTAGATTACTTGCACATTACATTGTACCTCCTTACCTCGAGGGTCACGACGGATTACAATTTTATATGTAACTAAGTTAATTTTATTTAACAAGTGATCGCCTAGCTGTTGAAATTCTCTACCACTCTACTAATGCTAAATTGTACACTCACCCGTCCGCCCAATTCGTACTAAGGGATCTAAAAATTTGGCCTAATAATAAAAAGTTTATTTTAATTGTAACAAATTATTTCCCCTCAACGTGACACATCGCACTAGAAACAACACATGTTTTACTGATAGTCTGGTTACTAAATGCTAATTTTATTTCATCATCGAGTTGAGTATCGAATTTCAAAAGTTGCGATAAAAGCGTAAACATAAATGTAATTTGTTTTAAATTATAAGGACCATTAAAACAATAATCACAATTGTGTTGCTCTGGAAAGAGTAGATTTATTAAATCAATCATTTATTACACTGTACCTACCATAATAACAATCTTAAATATTAATGAAATAATCACCTGGAAAGAGAAACAACATTAAATGTTACTGCTTCACCAGTTCCTTTAAATTACAATAAATTAACATTTAGTTTTCCCATTTGTACGACATACATATTTCTTAAGTTCTGACGTGAAAAATCAATGTCATAGGCAGCTCCTTAATATGAAAAGAGTTTCTAGTGAGAGATTATAAATTATTAATAAAATAAATAAATTAAATAAAGGGTCATCTGCACTTCGTTTACAAGTATAATATATTAAATGGTTAAACTCTCGATATTGTACAGCATGGTACCAAAACTCCATATAAAGTGGCGCGTCTACTTTAAAAGATGTGCTGAGGAGTTTCTTTCGCCGTTTGACGTGATAAGTGATGACGTGCATAAGAGTATCAAGAATACGAATATGAAAAAGGGAAGAACCTGTCAGTCACCTGATGGAGCGTGGTCGTTACTGTCATCGATCGCCGGCACTGGAACTGAGAACACGAATTTTCATTTTGTTGACTTGGGCGTCTAACATAAATAGTATGTAAAAAATAATCGAATTAATAATTAAAATCCTTCATAAAATGTTTACCTGATATGAGTGATTTGTGATCAAAATCAAAACCGTGTGCTCCACTAGCTGTTTCTAAAAGTGACAAACGACGACGCTAAATAAATGAACTAAAATGTATCCCCTGTACTCCCCCAACTAAGCATCAACAACTAATATTTCAGAGCGAAACCAAAGTCTCTCGAGCTTCCCGCTCCTTGATTAAGACCTTCGCTTTATTAGGGCCGGCCCTCTATTGAGGTCGATATCTCTACGGAAGGATGTTATATATGTTCATGGAGTCATAATGGAATGTTCGCTCGATTTATCAGCGGGCGCCTTCGAGTAGAAACTCATTCGACGGGGTTCGTCGTTCTTCCCAAACACGAGAGTGAGCAATTATTGCCATTCCCTTTCTATTTTTATGTACGTCGAGGATTCGGTGATATGTCAATTAGAATTCCTTTCACATTCGAGCGGAGAGCGCTTACTTTCAGCATAATGTAATAATGTTCTTCCCGCGCGTTCCCACCTTGCTTCCAAATTCGGCAACAATTTAAAATGTTATTAGTACCGAGGGATCGATAGGAACCCCCCGGGTGCAGGATGTGGTAGTCAGTAGTCACGGTCGTGGATAGTTACAAGTATCTGCTACGCCCGTCATGTTTGTATTGTAGACACACGAACACGTCAGCGAGCATACTTACTGATCACGTTTAATCTGCATCGGATTAAATAACACAATTTTATCAGCGACAAATGTAAACGAGGTACCTGACCTGCTAGTGCGCTGGACGGACTACTGATCGTCATCTCTGTCTGGAAGATTAACGATAAGGGTTTAGGTTTAGGTTGTTAACTATTGTAAAATTTATTTCTTAATTATGAACCATACTTATTGGGATTTTTAAGCATGGCAATTGTTTATAGTGTCAACTGACAGATTTGATTTATGTGAAGGAAGAAAAAACAACGGTTGTGATTGTGACTTGAGGTTTTTAAAAAGAAATATTAAAGAATTTATCTTAAACCTAAAACAAGTATTCGTTTATTTTTAGTTAGTTAGTTTATGTTAAAAAGGTATACATAAACAAATTACCTAAGTATTTTCGATGTCAGATAATGTTGCTGCACTAAACATCTTAGGTAACATTATTATTTTAATTTTACAAAATAATACATTTTTACTCGACATAAAAAGGAAGTTGTTGATGTGTGTTGGACTTGTTTGTTAAAGTTTTAACGAGCTTTCATTAGCTTGACCAGTAGCAGTGCGTAACGGAATGTTTATTTTATGTACGAGTAGCTATCTCCGGTAGTGCGCATTATGTTGACAACACAATATATTTAACGTATTACAATATCTTAATTAATCAGGGGCATTAGCATAAGTTAAGCCGATATTTGCATCACTACAACGAAGTAAATAGAATTCGTCCCTACCGAAACTCAGTGGTCACACCAATATTTATGATATCGTAAATTACTTTTATTGTGTACCTACCTATCTATATTATATGGTTTGAAAAAAAATGGGTTTGAATTTGAGTTTATGCATAACAAAAAGGGTTTTATAAAAACCATCAGTAAGAGGATAATTATTATTTGTTCTATTGGGTACATGAATGTATTACCGAGCTACGAGTATGGGGACGGAGGGCAAATGTTTTGCACCGAAGATTGTTTAAGGCGGTTTGTTTTTGTGTTTAACGATATTAAACTCGGCAACAAATAATAAAGTATTGAGGGCAACAACCCCACCTTACCGTATCCTTTATCATTTAAGGATATATTGACGTGTCGTCGGTAAACAAACGTTTGATGATCATAAGTTGTATTAGGCTGTGGCGCCAACCGAGATAGGGTTGTTTTCTAGCCTGGCTTTCTTTCGTGGCTCACCACCCCTCTCTGTCAATACAACCGTGTCATAGTCACAGTGGACCGGCCACTAGTGATGTGTTCCGGCTTCCGGTTTGTTCCAGTACGGGTTATTGATGCCTTCGGTATTGCGGACCGCTATGGGCGGCGGTGAATACTTATTTTACCGTTTCTTCTCCTCCATGTTGAACCACTTTACGGACACGATAGTAGATATAGAGTATGACGTGCACAGTATATAAATAACTAAATTATTTGCATTTGAAAGTATTATAGAAAATTTTCAATTTGCACATTAAATTTAGTCGCGATCTTTTCTTTTGAAAACCAAATTCATACTCATGCGCAAAGACCTACTACTAGCTACTTCAACCTGTGTAATATATATTATAATTACTATTATATCACTGGCTTGCGATTTTTAATTGAAATGATACATACACTATTTACTGTGTTCTAAGAGTTGTATGAAAACGTACAGTTACTTAACGAAACGATGTAAACGTCGCGGTGGGAGATGAATGCCGGCACCCAAGGTCCGACCGACTGATTGACTCCACCCAACTGTCTGGTGCTTCCCACTCGCTGTTCAAACAGAACGAACTGTATCCACGCGACACGTGTAATTCCACTGACCAACATCATTATACTACGTACATTTATTGTTATTTACTTTTTTTTGTTCGTATTGCTGTCAAGGCGTGTTCTTTTCGTTTTTTTTTATGGCTCATAAATCTTTATTTTGTACGTACTCTAGTTGTCATAATTTTTTTTCGCCATTAAGTTTTAACCAATCAAATTACCTTTTTGTGTGCGAATGTCCATAACTATAAGAATATTTCCGTATAGAAAGTTGGATCGTAGATTAATCGTCGAAATTATGTAAGGCGAAATATTTGTAAAATTAGTAACTTAATTAAGAAATAACTCTGAAACAAGTATTAATGAGTAAACTTGGAAAAGAATTTGAGAAGCGTAAATACTAGCCTCTGGGTAATTGTTTATCTGTAAACAAAAGTCGCCACAACCAAACTGGGGATCGGCCACACCGGTCGTCCTCGTTAGACAGCAGTAGTAGAACCGCGTTGGAGACAACAACCTCAAACACTAACCACTCACCGATTGGCACTGCAGCAGAGTGGAGCGGTGCAACTACAGTTGGTACTTATAAACAGCTGTTTACTAAAAATATCGATCCAAAAAACAAGGTATTTTTTCTTTCAGACTTGTTTGATGACTTGCAGCTGTTTCTCGAAATATTAAGAAAATGTTAATGCTCTAATCCGCTTGAGCACCATATATTAACAAACCCGATTGTGACGTTTGTACGAACGCAGGAGACGTATCGAAATATTACCAGTTTAGAGATTTTATAATTAGTTAGAAAGCGACAATTGTGATCCGTGTACTTAGTGAAATAATGTTATGCCTTCATCGTCGTTCATGCGTTAACGGTGAACTAGGACAGCAGTGAACAACCGCGGTCGATCCCCGCGGACCTGATCAAGTCGAGTTAATTCAAAACGAGTTATACTTCTGTCCGTTGCAAATTATGCGAAGCTGGTCTATTTCAGATACACGTGTGGCTAGCGATCGAACTGGGGCAAATGTGGAGAACATTAAATAATTTACTATTTCGCTTTTCGTTTGCATTCATTTAGGCCAGTCGAGTCTCTACAGAACGACTACGTCTGCAGAACGGTAACTCATGTGGGGTTGTTGGGGTGCTTACATAAAGAAGCAGGTTTCCAGTGAAGACAGATCTGTGCGGGTCGGGACCGGTCGGAGCGGGCACAATATTACTATTACCTTATGCGCTCACTTCTAAAGAAACAGGTACCGACTGCCCGGACCTGCCACCTGCCACCTGCCACCAGTGTAGGTTGTGTATGTTAACAATTTAAAATGGACCTGGATAACGAACTTTTGATAGCCTTGATATTTGATAAAAAGCCTGTATGGGACAAAAGAAATAAGTTCCATAACAACAGAAATGTCACCGATAAATGTTGGAAAGATATTAGTTTGGAAATGAAATATGATGGTGAGTACATTTAATGAATAATACATTGAATTTGCCTTAGTTATTAATAATAATTAGGTAACAAGATATTATGCCTGAAATATTGAACAAAAATATTCCTGATATTTGTAGCAACATTTGAAGACTTATCAGTCAATTCTAGTCAATATCTAGGACTGTATTTAAAAGGATTTTTATCATGTTTTCCTCTTTTTTAAGCAGTCGGGATTCTTATTTTTCTCAATGCTTTTTGTTATTACTTTGGTATTTATTTTCAAACGAAGAACCTACAGTACTGCAACGTAACATTTTCCAGAAAACAATATAAGAATTTTTGTTTCAGAAAATAAAATAAGAAAAAGATGGCGATATCTTAGAGATCAATTTGCCGTAGAATTAGGAAAAAATCCACCTTCTTGCTCTGGAGACGAGAAAACTACATTTTAACCTAAGTGGCCTTATTTTAAATCCCTACTTTTTTTAAGACCAGTTGTGAAGGCACGACAAACCACCGGAAGTTTATCACGTCACAGATCTCCACCCGGCAGTGCGGACCCTGATGTCGAACAACTACACAACTACACAGGCAAACTACTATTTACAGTGATTTTGCAACTTCACCGTTGAACCCGGAACATATAAAAACATTCAATGACGACATTTTTCAAGAAAAGGAAAAGTCCCGACAAAGTGGAATAGAGACAGACAATGAACACGTATTGTTCTTTAAAAGCTTGTTACCACACATTGATAGAATACCTGAGCATATGATACTTGCTGTTAGAAACCGTATACAAAGTGTCGTCGAGGAGTTCGCGTACGGATCTTCTCAATATAACAAACCTAGCTCGATGTCAAACTACTCTTACAGTGCTACAGAAGTCTGCGACCGAACACATGTTGCACAACATGACACAACATTACTGATAACAACCAACTAACCAGCTACACAACATTCATGTATTGTATCCACCAGCTCCATCGGTGCAAAGTGACCAATCCTAGGCAGAATGTTACGGTAGATACCAACTGTGACCTACTAACGTAAAATCTTTGATTTGATTTATACCTTTTTCCTGATTAATACTAATGAGTGACCGAAACTTATTTCGGTTTTAATTAAGATTTATTATTAGTAGATACATGTGCGTCAGCATGTCGGAAGGTTGTACACAGGTATGATACACTTTTATAATGTCGGTATTCTGTCCGAGATTTCTATTTTATGATAGGTAATACACCTTACACCCGCCCGCCCCGCTATCCTGAAGCATGGTTACCTTATGGTGACTACGAGTCGCTCATCATAACTAAACGAAGTTCGATTTTAGTTAATATGTAGTCAAATGTTTCTCGTGTCATCCTCATAATAATATACCTAATCATAAAATTTGTTTTCATCGTACTGTAAAAATAAATGATAATATGACCCATATCTATTTCTTTCTTCTCCAATTAATATTAGAGACGAGCTGTAGTGTGTAGAGTTGTAAAGAAATTTGAATTTGAATTTGAATTTGAATTTCTGTGTACATTTGAGATCAACACTCTCCAGAAGTAACAAATCATTGTCCGATGAACTCCACGGTATGACGGTAGTAACCAGTTGGCTGTTTGCACCGACCGGTACCGACCCGCACAGATGCGTCTGTATCGAAAACCTATTCCTTTATGTAAGTATCCTTAATTAGAAGCCATTCATTGGAATGTGTCACATGTGAAACCCTTACATGTGAGACTTACTAATGAAGTCCTTTTGAACGTTCCGTTATGAATGCGTTGTGCTAAGGACTATCGGGAGAGAGAACTTTTGAAGGTGCTAAAGGAAACTCGATAAAACCCGACATTATGAGAAACATTCTGTTGAAGCCGGTGATAGACATTTGGGACCGTTATTTGACAGTAATCGTACTAGCCGGTAATAAAATCACATACATATATAGTTAAGTTGTGTTCTTCACATATTCGTGTCTAAATAAACGAAGTATGTTTATGTGGACCGATTAAACAATTATAAAAGGCTCATATTGATACACAAATAACATATGTTGCAGTTATATAGTTGTATATTGTAGCGTTAGCGTTAAATTCAAAAGTTAATAAAAATAAATAAACGTAAGAAAGTTAAATATAAAACTTAGTCCATAGTTCCCGCGCTAGTGAACACACACACACACACACACACACACACACACACAGTACTCGTGCTCTAGTGGTTCCGGCTTTGTTTCAACTGGACGTCATTCGCAACATTTCAATATCCCTGTTTATGGTGTGGAGAGCGGGACGTTGCCAAATGTGTGCGATGGGACTTGTTGAGTTCAATTGGTATCGTAATGTCTCTGTACAGTTAAACGATCTGCTGGAACATCAAATCTCCGACAAATGAGCTTCGCATTTGCGTCATCGGAAATGATCGTTCGTATAAATATCAATATGTTGTTGGTAATTACGTGTATCCTACGAAAGTCCATGTTGAGCTTGTACTAATATAATGTTAAATGACCACTGAGGTGTTTTATTGTAGAGTTCCGTGTTTGTTTGTTTGTTTTAATGTTTTGTTTGCGTTAAACAAACAGACTGCAATGAGAGAAAGCTGATTACCGAAGCTCTGCTTCATTCCAAATATAAAGTTTGGGATAATTATACGTAGATCTTTTCGACACACTCGTAGGTATATAATTTTCAGGATCGTGTCTATCAGATTAGTCATTACTGTGTTCCTTTTGATTACTACACCGAACGTATGTGGCCAACGTAAAGTTATATGGTCATTGTTACAAGACACTGCAGCTGCCTAGTTGTTGTGTAGTGTACATGTACATGTAGAATGACTCTAGACGGTGCTTCCGATAAAGACGTGTTGTCGTGTATCTGAAATAGCAAACGTGTCATTTAGCATTACGTTTAAGTATGATACAGTATACAGTATACAGTGGTTAGTGAACTTTCATCTCGTTTAGTACTCGTAAGTGGTAGATGTTGGGAGTTGGGATGTGTGATGTGTGCGCGGACAATTGTTTACGTATTATCTGTGTACAGTTTAATTTGTACATCGTGCGCATTAAAAAATAACTTCATCAAAAGACTTCTCGCACCGTTTGAATATTTAGAAATTACAAAAAAGAAATAAACGGAGCTAACCAGATCTAGTGCACGAATGTTCAAACGGCGCCGTTGATTACACCCAGAGATCGAGTCTATAAGTCTTCAGATAAATTCTTGGCAAATGAACAAATGCTTCGAATTATTTATTTAATTTACACGTAATGTTTCTGCCTTACCACAAACAGGTAAACGAACAACGGATGCTCGAAATAGAGTCATTTATTTTTGTTACTGCTGTATCATTTCAAGTGTAAAATTCCTTCCGAGCGTGATTGGTGACGCCATGATGCCGCGTCTCACCCTGGTGCTCATATTTCCTACTGCTGTCAATGATATTTGCAGCGACATCCAGCATGCAGCATGCAGCATCGCAGCATGTCGTAGTTTGGCAATATGTCTTTCGATTAATTTAATTTTAAATTAACGTGGGTTCGCATTGACTGCAGCCTGCATTTAGGTGCAATAATTTATCAACCAATCCTTTAGTATTTTTTTCACCTAGCGTGATCCAAAATTCAAGACTAGCAACTTATTCAGGGTACTAACAATATCATTGTCCTCTATAGTAAGTTATTAATGAGACTCCCTGTACGGCCCGCGTGATGGACGTCATCATTTTCGTAACTTTCTTGTAAATAAAGTTGATTCATACGACGCCTACCAGTCGTGTCAATAGTAGGTACATGCTGTGAGGGTGACAAATGGATCACGGAGTATATCATCCTATTCGTTGATACAATATTACAAAAATATGTCGCCCGACTACTTTTACTGGACTAAAAAGGAGATAACGAATCCTGAAAAAGAGTTACTAAGATTAAGCTATGATGGCGGCAATTTGGTAGGTTCCTTTTATAATTATTCTATGAAATAATAATAACCGGGAAGTTTAAAAATAGTACCTACATTACGATACGAGCGACCTAAGTGGTGTATCCATTGCACGGAGTGTAGTTAGCTAGTGCTAAACGTAGTGCAATGATAGACCACGTAGGTCACAAGTATCGTATATTA